>CM076577.1:659748867-660009559 GCA_034641835.2 Pinus albicaulis
ACTAGCCTAAAATCAATATCCATTATAAGTCATCTTAGCCCCTTGAAGACCTTTTGCCGAGATAGACCCGGAGAGAGCCCTCTCCTATCCTCGTAGGGCTAGCTACGAGGCTGAGCGTGGTTTGATGTTGCCTTGCGTTTTACCTTATTTCAGCCTAAGGTAGATTTGAGCGCTAACATAGTGTCGACCATACTGGGGAATAATCTCAATGGTTTGCTTGTTGGTGTGTTTGTTTCATGAGTTATAGACGGAGTCTGAAGTCACGCCAGGTAGCTTTCGAAACGCTTTTGCCATGCATAAGCGGAAGTAGATAAACACTGCTTCAGTCGATCTCCGGTTTAGCTTGTGAATGCAGCACTTGATTTGCAAATTACCCCAGTACACTTGTTCGTTCTAGACTTTTGGATGATTGAGTCTAGAAGTCAATAGGCTGAAAATAATCGGTTGTGTCCTTTGGTTTTTTTTTTAATAGATCAATACACTGGCTTCAAAAAGGCATACTAGATCAAATCCTGATCCAAATTCGCCTCCAGTATATGAAAACCCCAACCTAATCCCAAGAATTTTCTGTCGAGAAGCTCCCATCATTCCTTTGGTCAAATCTCACTCATACCCCACTGTTTTTTAATACATTGAAGATATTGAGTTTGACGATCAGTTCGAGTTATCATTGTTTGAAACTAAATCCGAAAGTGCTACTGGTTTCACCGTCTTCAATCGTGAGTTCATCAAGTATCTAGAAGTTGAACAAGCAAATAGATCTATTAATAATTATATTCTGAATCTTCAAAACTCCATTGTGGCAACCAACATCCCTGAATTCATTGAATCTGCATCCGAAACTCTTGGGCCATCTGAAATTGCATCCGGTTCATGGATTCCCACTGAACCTCCCTTTATCCCTACCATTCCCGTACAGCCTGAGATCTCTGATCAGCAATCAGCAGTATTTCCTCCTCCATCTTCACCGCATACACCTCATTCATCTACTACTCCCATTCCACCTGTTTCTCCAAGACAGATTATAAATCCGCCAAGAGCCATGGCTGCTAGATTTGCACCTCTTGTTTTACCTACAAATTTGGATCCTATGCCTGCTGATTATCAGAGTAAGATTCCAATAATTGATGGCACTCCGCAGAGTGTGTCCGCCCAGCAGCACATTGTTAGAATGACATATTTCTTGGACCTGCATGAAATAGATGAAGAGAATGTGTCCATGAGATTGTTCGCCCAGACTTTTGGAGGTGAGGTTCGTAAATGGTTCAGAGCTTTACAACCCGGAAGTATAAATACATTACAAGAGCTTCAGACACAATTCTTAGATCGGTGGGAGATGAAGAAAGATCCGCTACAAATTACTTCTTAGTATACTAGCATCAAGCGTAATCCTGGTGAGTCCGTTCAAGGTTATATTATCAGATTCAATACAGTGTATAATGCAATTCCAGATGACTTAAGACCGTCTAGAAATTCAGCTCTCCTTAAATTCCTGGATGGTTTTGATCCGGAGATGGCTTATTCATTACAAGACAGAGATCCGCCTACCTTGGAAGATATGCAGAAGATTGTTGTTAGTGTTGAGGCGAATTTGAATGATAAGAGAGCCAGGTTGAAAGCAGAGAAGAGAGTGACCATAAAAGAAGAAGCTTCCACATCTACATCAGAACAACACTTTCTTCGCGAAATGGAAAAAATGTTCAAAAGAATGACGCTTGATAAGCCAGAACCACAGATTCGAAATCCCAACTACTGTGGCCAGCAGTAGCCACAGTTCAGAATTAAGCAGCGTGAATAGAGAGTACAAGAGCCGGCAGCGCAGCAGCAAGTTAAAACACCTCTTCTGTAGAATTTTGTGAGTCAAGATTCAGACGATGACGATGATATAGTAGGGGAGCAAAACCACTTCTTTACTCGTGATGATCTGCCCATTTACATCACTGAAGACGAAGAGTATGCAGAAATTTCAACTACACAGAAAGATGAGGATTTCATCTTAGCAAATGATGTAGCTCTGGAGGAAGAATCAGATGAATACCAAAGAGGGTATATGAATGCTTTGTCCACTCAGCAGAAGCAATACTCATTGAGAAACAGAGATGTGCCCATAAACCCAATTCAGAAGAGAAAAGAGGCTTCAGCACCAAATATGGATTCACCTATACCACCGAAGAAAGGAAAAGAGACAAATGATCCTGCAGCTAACAAATCATCATCAGCAGAAAAGTCAAATCAGCCAAGCATAATGAAGGATAAGGCTGAAAGGAAAGAAGTTCCAGTCAAAGAGATTGAAAAGGTTTCAGCTTTTAGTTTAGAGAATGAAATTTCTAAATTAAAGGTATCTATTCCTTTGACAGAAATTATGAAGAACAGCAGCTATAGAGGTCAAGTCTCCAAAATTTTGAATTTTGATCCAATGTTTGACATGATGAATATTGAAGATGATCAGCCCGAATTGATATTTGGGCCTGCTCTAGATGGTGAGTCCCCTGACAGTGATGTTCCTCCCTTTTATATCAGTTTGAGGTTGCATGAATATGTATTGCATAATGCCATGTTCGATTTCGGTGCTTCACACAATCTTATGCCAAAAGCGATCATGGAAAAGTTGGGTTTAGACATTACAAGGAAGTACCATGATTTGTACTCATTTGATTCCAGCCGAGTGAGATGCATCAGACTCATCAAAGATTTGGTTGTAAGTTTAGATCAGATTCCTGCGAAGAATGTCTTGATGGACGTGGTTGTGGCGGACATTCCTCCCCAATTTGGGATGCTCCTTTCTAGATCTTGGGGAGCAAAGTTGAAAGGTACACTACAGTTAGATTTCTCCTATGCAACAATTCCTGTCTTTGGCCAAATGAGAAATTTATATCGAGAGCAGAAGATGAAATACATGATAACAAGCAAGGAGAAACCAATCAATCATCCTGTAAATTATGTACATGCAGACTTAGAGTCTTTTGTTTTATTTGCTGATAGTTTTAATGATATAGATAGTCAGTTAGTTCAAGTAGAATATATACCAGAGATTACCAAAAATTTCAGAGAAGTTTTGCAGAAAGAAAGACGAGAAAAGCAAGCTACTGTTGAGCAATCAGCTAAAGACGATGGGCAGCAAACAGAAAAAACAGAGCTGGCGCAATTTCAGCACTTGGAGGATGATGAAGATGGTCTTTAGACCATGGATTTCGATGGTGCAGTGGGTAGTGATGGTGCTGGAATTTGTGTTTGGATACGCAGTCCATTTTCCACTCCGAATAAGGTCCTGAGCAATGTGCGAGTATGTTCCTACAAACTAGCATTTGACTGTTCTAACAATGCGGCTGAGTATGAGGCTCTGATTGCTGGCCTAAAGATTCTAAGAAAGCTGAAAGTGAAAATAATTGTAGTCTATGGTGATTCCGAGTTGGTGATAAAACAAGTAAAGGGTGAGTTTCAAGCCAAGAATCCTCGCATGAGGGCTTACCATAATGCAGTTTTAGACATTTTGAAGTTATTTTCAGATTATACCTTGACGTGTGTGCCTCGCATACAAAATGGTATTGCTGATGGACTTGCTAAGGAAGCAAGCAATTTAAAAATCCCAATGAATTCTAGCAATAAGTTCGAGATTCATGTGAAGCACTGCCCTACTATTCCGGACAATCAGAGATGCTGGCAAGTTTTTCAGGACGATGAGGAGATTAGTGATTTTATGCAAAACAAGGGTAATTTTGAAGATACCTCCATAGATACAGAACATGATGATGGTAATGATGATATGCATATAAATCAAATGGAAGTGCTGCAACTTAAAGATAACATCATTCCTAAAGGATTGATTCCTTTAGAGGAACTCTTTGATCAAGACGATGTAGCCTGCAAACCGACATTGAGGCCGACTGAAAAAGGTGTTGAAGAAGTAAATATTGGGACAGCTGAAAACCCCAAGATGGTAAAGTTATCCAAGTCATTGTCACCGGAGGTAAGAGCTGAGTATGTGAGATTGTTGTCTTCCTTTGATGATGCTTTCGCGTGGGATTACTCAGATTTAAAAATGTATGACACTAATATCATTCAGCATACTATCCCTATTAAACCAAATCAGAAGCCTTTCCATCAGAAGTTGAGGAGAATCAATCCGAAGCTACTACCATCGATTGAGAAGGAGGTAAACATGTTGTATAAGTCAGGAATCATTGTACCTATCAGATTTTCTGATTGGATATCAAATTTGGTGCTCGTGAGGAAAAATACAGGTGAGATCCGTTTGTGTATTGATTTCAGAAATTTGAATAAGGTGTCATTGAAGGACAATTATCCGCTGCCAAAAATGGACCATATATTGCAGCGAGTATTTGGAGCATCAAGGATGTCACTACTCGACGGCTATTCAGGATATAATCAAATTTTAGTGCATGAGGACGATCATGACAAAACTGCGTTCACCACTCCATGGGGAACGTTTCATTATGCCAAGATGCCATTTGGTTTGAAAAATGCAGGTGCCACTTTTCAACGGGCAATGGACATGGCTTTCGCAAATGAGAAAGATGTATTTTTGGTTGTTTACCTTGATGATTTGACTGTGTTTTAAAATTCTGATGAAGAACATTTGTATCACTTGAAAGTTGTTTTCCAGAAGTGCAGAAAATATGGCATTTCGTTGAATCCGAAAAAGAGCTTGTTTGCCATGGATGAAGGCAAACTTCTTGGCCACATCATATCGAAAGATGGCATTCGTGTTGACCCTGCACGTGTTGAAGCAATCCAGAAAATTGAACAGCCCCGGAACAAGAAAGAAATACAGTCATTTAATGGTAAAATGAATTTTCTGCATCGTTTCATTCCAAATCTTGCTGAGCATCTTAGAGAAATCACAAACATGTTGAAAAAGGACAGTCAGGTGAAGTGGACAGAAGAGGCGGTGAAATCATTCAATTTGGTAAAATCAGCCCCTATTTTAATCATCTTGGATTACACACAGGACTTCATTTTGTTTTCGTTTTCTTCTGAGCACACTTTGGCAGTTGTTTTAATGCAGAAAAGGGATGGAGTTGAGAATCCCATTGCTTTTTTTCAGTCGAACTATAAGGGACGGAGCTTTGAAATATAACATTATTGAGAAACAAGAACTTGCTCTTGTGAAGGCCTTGAAGGATTTTCACGTGTATATACTGCATTCCCACATTATAGCCTACGTTCCTAATGCAGCAGTTAAAGATGTTTTGGTACAGGCAGATCCAGAGGGAAGACGGTGTAAGTTGATCATTGCGTTGTTAGAATATGATGTGGAGATTAAACCAACCAAGCTGATCAAAGGACAAGGACTAGCCAAGCTCATGGCTGAAACAAATCTACATGCTTTAGACATAAATTTGATCACTGCTATGTCTGATGAGGATGAGGAAAGTGCATCATTTCAGGTATCTGATATTTTTGTTTCTTCCCCTTGGTATGCTGACATTTTATATGTACTTCAGAATTTGTCTCCACCACCTGGGATGCCTAGAAATAAGAGTAGAACCTTGAAGTTGAGGGCTGCAAAATTTTGCATATTGAATTCTGCATTATATTGGAAAGACCCTGGTGGAATGTTATTGAATTTTTTGGTAGAGGAAGAAGCCAAAAGAGTGTTGGAGGACTTTCATAGAGGAGACTGCGGGGGCCATATATTTTGGAAAACCACAGCGAATAAGATTCTGAGAGCAGGTTACTATTAGCCTACTTTATTTTCTGATGTATATAAGGCTGTTAAGAGTTGTCACGAATGTCAAATTTTCGAAGGGAAGCAGAAATTACAGCCTTTGCCTCTTAAACCAATTGAAGTCAGTGCACCATTTCAGCAGTGGGGGTTGGATTTCATTGGGGAAATCCACCCGGCATCTTCAGGTCAGCATAGATGGATATTGATAGCAATAGATTACTTCACGAAGTGGATCGATGTGATTCCCACCCGACAATCCACGGATGCGGTAATTATTTCTTTTCTTGAAAATAACATTCTGTCACGTTTTGGGTGTCCTAGTAAGATAATCACAGATAATGTAGCGGCCTTCAAGTCAAAGAGGATGGTTGAATTTTTCTATAAGTACAACATCAGCTTGAGAAATTCGACTACCTACCATCCACAAGGAAATGGATTGGCGGAATCTTCAAATAAGTCTTTGGTAAATATCATTAAGAAATTGCTGGAAATCAATAAGAAAGGCTGGAACAAGAAATTAGTGAATGCACTTTGGGCTGATAGGGTAAGTCAGAAAAAATATATCGGTATGTCTCCCTTTGAGTTGGTGTATGGAGTAGACACAGTTTTTCCCACTTCTCTTGCTGTCCTGGTAGTCAAATTGCTTCAGGAAGCTGGTAGTGAGGAAGATCCCATGCAGCGAAGGATAAATCAGATGATTCATTAACAGCAGACACGGGAGGAGGTCTTTCAAAATACATTAAAGTTGCAGGAGCGCATTAAGAATATTTATGACAAGAAGGTGAAAGCATATAAGTTTCAGCTGAATGAGGTGGTTTTGAAGTGGGATGCTCGGAATGAGGAAAAAGGCAAGCATGGAAAATTTGAAAACCTTTGGAAGGGTTCTTTTAAGATTGCAGCATATCATGGTCAGAACGCCTTTCTTCTCAAGGAATTGAACGGGGATGATTGTCCTGGAGGGCCGATCAATGGTCGACTGCTCAAGCGATACCATTTCTGAGTGTTTTCTGCTGATTTCATCATCATTGTATATATCGTTCTACTTCTGTTTTATCGCAAGTGTGTACTGATCTCTTGTCTTCAGTCTGGGGCCCGGAGCGAAGGCTATAATTCTGAAGAAGGAGGTTAGTTGGTTTGAGGTTTTTCAAGTCAGTTTTATCAGTCTTTTCAGTTTTAAAGTCGAGCCAGTTTCAGTCAAGTTTCAGTCAAAGTTTTCAGTCAATAAATGTGTACAAGGTTTTTTGTTATCCATTCAAATAATGACTCCATCGCCCAATGGATATAGGCACTATCTAACTCCTCCTGAGATCTGCCGTTCTAAGCACCTCCTTGGAGCCACCATCCCCATTGGAGCCAATGTTAGAGTCGGTCCTTACAGCCCTCCGTCAGAGATCATTTCGCTTTTTGCATATCATTCTTAGGTGTCTCGCTCACTTCACTTTGTTGCATTTCGCTAGGGGCATGCCATTGACTGACGAGAGAGTCTGGTCATCTTGTATTCCCTCATGCTTGTACCTGCTGGGCTCATTAAAACTCCTCAAAAATCATCGAAGTTCAGGTCACGTCATTCATGGTCATAAATGATTATTTTCGTCAACAAGAGTTTTTTAGTCCTAGAGTCTAGGGTTTCAGTCTTTTGATATATTTCATAAATGCCCGCAAGCCATGAGGATGGTTTCGAAAAGGTTCTTGATTCAAATTTTCATCATCAAAAACATTTGCAGACATTTCTAGTTCAAAACTCTGTTTTGAACTAGAAACTGTCAAATTTATTGTTTGTAACAAATATGTGTTTTTTCCATCATAAAAGTTTTCAATGCAGCCTCTGGTCTTTGCCGAAGTCAAAATTCCAAAATCCCTGCAAAAATAAAATCATTCCATCAGTCCTAAAACTCAGAAAAACAGTGAAAAGCCAAAAGACAGAATTGCATTAAATGATAAAGTGCCAAAATTGCAAAACATTACAAAGTGGGTTGTGGAGGAAATAAAAATCAAATCTAATTCTTGTTAGATATTTCCCAAGTTATATAAGCCATTGGAGACAAGTTATTTTCACAAGTTTTCAAAGCCAAGGTCGAATTGGAGTGTTGAAGGGTGAAAGTCTTGTTTTGAAGCCGTGAGAGTGAACTGACAGTGCGCACGGCGCATACAAGTGGCGCGCAGCGCATAAGGAGGGCGTGGCACACTGGGCATCAACAGCCAGTGTATTTTTGCACTCGCGTGACGCACACAGAGCGCGTAGCGCATTGGGCATGCGCGCGGTGCATAGAGCCCTGAGGCCAGAAAACAAAATTTCATCACCCAAATTCGCATCAAATCACTTCATTTGCCTGCAAGTAAGTTATTCATGCCTGCTTAGTGATTCATGGATATGCTATGGTGTTTCGAATGTGGAGAAAACAAGTGTTTGATATGGTGAAATGTAAACCCTATATTCATTGCCAAATTCACTCCATAGGGTTTTGAAAGACATGTTAGTGATATTGTGGGGGTTTCAAAGCTTATGTTATTGATATATATGCTCATGCTATCTACTGTCAGTGGTGTCCCTGCTTATTATTTACCTTAGCCTCACGCTCTCTCTTTGCTATTACATCACTTCTGTCATTGCTATTACCATACCATTGTCTCACTGGTTATTATTTATGTTATAACACAATCACATATTTACTATCCCCCATCCTCCATTGACAAAGCCTAATTGTCATTGCAAGAGCTATTTCTTTGTCCTACACTACACTACACTCATTCCTATTCACTTGTAAAATCCCCAAGTAGTCAAACAGTGGTTGTTTTCTCATTCAAACTCATTTTATAGTACCTTTATCATTGTGGTTTTCCTATAGTACCTTGATACACATGTGACACATTTGGGATTATAGCATACACTGAAACTCTTGTTTTCACCATACCTACATCAGCATATATTTATCAGACATCTTGATTTCAGCGCCATGTCAGAGTCGGATTCAGTTTATGAGCAGGGGTATGACAGTGATTCCACAACAGAGATTAATGTGCCACGGAGGTCTCACAAAAGTGGCAAAAGTGGTAGGCATGTCAGGGAGGAGCCTACTTCTCTGGCTCAATTGTAGGCTTGCCCGCTTGCAATGGATTTTTTTCAGCATCAATCATGTTTCCAATACTGTGAGATGATTTCCCAAACTCAGCATCATCATGAGCTAGCTCGCCTATTTGTTCTACATTTACATGATGGCCGTGTAAACCTTGTCAGAGTAAACTTCATTCTGTCACCAAATACCATTTCTCAGGCCACTGGGATACCAAACGTAGGAGAGGAATGGAACAAATGACAACAGCTAGAGAAATCCTATTATGAGCCCTATATCAGACCTGGATATATGAGGCAGCTGAGTAGGGTATTTCCATTCCAATTTCTGAGGGATGATTATGCACCATTGATGAGATTGATCATTCGATATTTCAGTTGTGAGGGCAGATTCTCGCGCCTCTATGCGTACCATATCCATTTTTTGATGCATTTCACGAGGGTACGTATGATGAGCATTCCATACTTCATGTATCGCAACATAGAGCGGATGACATTTCTTGTACAGAAGAAGACCCCAGCACAGCAGCATAGCAGCATATATCATTACGCGCTGATCAAAATCATGGTGGTACATCAGCTCACACAGCAGGGCATCGCATGGGATGAGTTCATCTCTCGTGATTTCTTTACAGTGCCACAGCCACCTCCCGAGGTAGTTCATGATGAGGGAGAGCCTTCACACCAGCTTGATATCCCTGAGACTGAGCATATCAGCACTCCAGTGTATGTGACATATCAGCGAGGCCACAAAGCCTTATTTGCAGCTACACGACGAGTACTATCTCCACCCGAGGTGGAAGGGGTCTCGTTGACTTCATCAGCAGCACGAGTACTATCTCCACCCGCAGTGGAAGGGGTATCGCCTTCTTCATCAACACAGGTACAGGTTCAGGACAGAGGCAAGAGGCCTATGCATGATGAGGGCCCTTCAGGAGGCCGAGACACTGATTTTACACTCATCGATGTTGATGCGAGCTCTCCTAGCTCGAAACTGAGGGAGGTCATCCAGGAGCAGAAAGCGGAAATTGGTACTTTGACAGAGAATTTGCAGAGAGCATAGTGGGTGATAAAGTACTTGGAGCAGCGGAACAAACAGCTGGAGGATCAGAACACACTTGTAGAGCTGCGGCAAATCCGTGAAGATCGACAATTGGCACGGAAGAGACCAGGTGACATGACACCGGCTGATCGAGAGACTTGCCTCACGCATGTTAAAATTCATCTGGCGAAGTTGGTGGCAAAAGAAAATAGAGACAAAGACATGCTCTGTCATATAAAAATTCATTATTGGGCCCGCATGCATGTTTGCAAAGCAAAAATGAAGATTTTGAAGAGATTGTTGAGCAGAGCACTGAAACGGCGAAAGAGGCCTGATCCACTCCGGATTTTGGCCGAGGCTTCATTGGCTGAGCATGAGGCATGATGGTGGATCTTCGCTCTGAATTTCAGCAAATTTGGAGAATTTTTCGTCATTTTTGAAAATTTTGGTCTCAAAACAGGTTTTTCAGCCCAACGCGTAGCGCGTCACGACGCGCGCTTATGATTGGGACACTTTCTGGAGGAAAAAAATGTATTTTTGGATTTTTCATGGTAATTTATGCATGCTCAGAAATGGCCGAAGCATTTCATCAAGTTCTGGATGATCAAAAAGGCCAAAAACACCATGAAAATCACCTTTCTGCCACCTTTTGCACTAGCAGGAAGTACTTGTGGGAGAATGAAGTTTTGGAGGGGCAAATGAGCTCCAAATTGAAAAATTCCACTTGGGTTGGATAGCAGACATCCAGAACTTTCCAAAAAGCTATCATGAGCTTCATTTTGATACTAGGAAGTGCTCCCAAAGTAGGTCCAAAGGTGCACAACGCATAGAGCTTTGGCGCGCAGCGCATAGAGATTTTTGTTCAATTTTTCATCTTCCAGCTCATAATTTCGGCCAGTTGGACCAGTTTTGATTGTGGATGTAATTTTTGAGTTATCTTGATGTAATTTTGTGGTTTTAATGTAACTTTGACTCACTTTTACCTATTCTAGATGATTCACTCCCAAAAAAGTGAAAATCAACTGAAAGAATCAGTTTCCTTCCTTTTAGAGGCAAGTTGTTTGGCTGCATAGATTTTAGCTCCTTGTTTAGAATTGGTTCAAAATGCTCCTAGAAGCATGAGCTAGACCCCTAGAGGCATGGAAAGGGGTTATACTTGTCTATTTATTGTATTTTCTGAGACACTTTCAGGGTTGGACTCTTGGGAAAAGTTTGGCACACTATTGTACATATTTTCTGCATTTTGGCTAAGGAAAGATCAGAGGTTTTGCAGCACCTGTTGGGATTCTTGTGGCTTTCAGTTTTTGATGGTGTTTTCTCTCAGTTATTTGTAAGTTCCTTAATTTTTAATGTATGCCATTCCCTTCTTTTTCTTCTGAAACTAAATAAATGAGTAAATGAGGTTGAATCCATTGACTCCAGTGCTCTACCTTTAAATTTGTTTAGTTTTATATGTTTTCGCCAGTTTGGAGAGGATCCTTGTTCTCCCTTGCCCTCTTCAGCTCCTTGTCATTCTGATCCATCCATACACATAATCAAAAGGCATCAAGACTACTGCCTACCTTGCCCCAACTCGAATTCTGCAAAGATCTGGCCTCATCCCCGAGCCCAAAATTGTTTTTCCCATTTTTCCAACGAAAAACCAAAAATTTAAAACAAAGCTTCCTATCTATTTACTAGCCTAAAATCAATATCCATTATAAGTCAGCTCAGCCCCTTGAAGACCTTTTGCCGAGATAGACCCAAAGAGAGCCATCTCCTGTCCTCGTAGGGCTAGCTACGAGGCTGAGCGTGGTTTGATGTTGCCTTGAGTTTTACCTTATTTCAGCCTAAGGTAGATTTGAGCGCTAACAGTTTCTTGTCACACAATTTGTCTAATCAAATCCACACAAAATCCTAGAAGCATACATTTTAACAACATCCCTTTGTGCCAACAAGGAAAAAGGTTAGTGTATTCCTTTTCCAGCCACTGTTAGGATGGATCTAGTTCATACCTCCATCTCCTAAAACAATGATCAATGTAAGATTAGGGCATATTAATATTTTTTTTGTATGAATGGTTTACTGTGGGGGTAAATCACATAGAAGGTTTTCTTTTCATCCCTACCAGTTGCACCTTCAAATATGTTTTTCCCTCCAAGCAAGGATTTATCTCAATTAGAACACATGATTTAAACTCATTGAAGATTCCCTCAAGAACTATAATATACCCAACAATGTCATCAATTGTTCTAATATCAAACTTAGTCTGGTACTTTTGTAATTTTAAGTTCTCAAGCTTACAACACCACCTTCATCCCAAATAAAGCATCAAGCATAGTAATGGGAGCTTAATACCCTAGTATGGCTAAGTATACCATATCCTCCTCTATCCACTTAGACAATGCTTGAGTATTATTTAACTACTCCAATTTCCATAATGGCTTAGTGGAAAATTCATCTCTCGTGAGGTAGAAATTATACATTAACATGAACAAATAAAGTCATAAAAGTAATATTTCTTTTCCATTTTCCCCAAGAGCCAATAAAATGAATTTTTTTCCTCAAGCACCTCTTCCTAATGTCACCTTCTACCTTTCCCAACCCATTTCCAAGAATAATTTGAATCCTAAATAAGCTTAGGGGAAATTTAGGGTCATGGCTAAAAACATTCAAGTCGCTTGAAGACATTTTGTAGGTTAAACCCAACACCCTCGGTCATTAAACCCTAATTTAACTCATCTACCATATTTCAAATATTTTAGACATTTATTTCCCATTATTGAGTGTTGGATTTATCATAGACTCAAGGTTAATGGAATGTTTCCAAATATGACCTATTATTGTCTAATTTCCTATTATATTCCATGTTATAGGGGCAATAAGGTCTCACTTGAGACACATATAATAATTCCCAATAAATAAAGTGAAAAATGCAAAATATTTTAGTGGGGATCACATTCATTATGATATTATTAGCATCCATTTAACCCACTATAAATAACATCATTGTGAATAAAAACTAACATAGATCACCCAAATATAGTACAAATACAAACACATAGGTAGAATAGTAATCCATTATAGTAATAATATGCATAGTATTACATAACTCTAATGTAGAGTGAACATCAAAAACAAATAACAAATACAATCCCCATTACAAATTCTCCCTAATATTGAATCTATTTAAGTACTTTGTAGACCTTGCATATATAGGAAACTAGAGTGACCTCAAAAAACTTGAAATTATAATAGAGAATTTACCAACTATAAGCCACTCAACATAGAAATATACTACAAAAAATTGTATTTCTTTGGAGATATACACATATTATATAGAAAACTAAGTACAAAAAACATATGAGATGACTCTTTAACCTTATATAATCAACCTTATATAAATAAAAATATTCAACCTTCTACATATTTACTTCTATAAATACATATTTTTTTAGATTTTGTTAAACCTTTCTTCATGGTAAAATTTTGTAAAAAAATGATCTCGACAATGCCTTCCCCCTCACCCCTAAACTAGATTCTATGCTTCATACATGTCTTCTTTGTGACCAAAAAACACACGCATTTCATATCAAAATATCAAAAAAATTCAAATATCTAATTTTTTTATTTCCCTCCTATTATTGATGGGTCAAAATATCAAAAAAAATTCAAATATCATTTTTTTCATTTCCCTCTTGTTGCACAGTTTGTCTAGGGAAGGAGGAGGGGTTTCATGATGATTTATTTCCACATAACGAATCTGAACAATATCCCCCACCCTGAGGCGATGGCCCATCCCTAAAGCCTCCATCTCTCTTCGCAGCTTCATAATACTTCTAGACAAGCACTCAAATTTCCGTAATCAAGGTCATCCGCTCACTTACTAAAGGCCAAAGATTTGATCGAGGGTCTCCCAAGAAGTTCAAGGAGGGCGCCGGTAAAGAAGAGGTCGAGGAGGCTAAGAAGCCATTGTCTAATTCTTTTCAAGGTTCAGTCTCCTGACGAAAATTCCTTTTCACTCTTAAACCGTAGCTATTTGTTGAAAAAATGTAATACTTAGGTGAGATGTCTGTTAGGCTATTGTTCTTCAATTTTTTCTAGAGAATTTTCAAACTCTCTTGTTTCCTTACATGTTATTAGAGTTTGTCGTGGGTTTAATATATGGGTTTTGTATTTTATGGAAGGAGTTTTGTTTGTTCCAGTTTACTATGGATTCATGTATTTTGTTAATTAATAGGAAGAGTCGAATGTATTGAATCAGAAGTCACGCGTCTTGTTTTTATGGTTTCCTTCCTACGAAAAATGTAGAGCCAGAGAGAAAAATTCCCAGCCTTCTCAAAAAGGAAACGAGATCTACCTTGCAGAAACAGGAAGGAATATCATGTGCGGTTTGGATTCCATCTGTTGGACAGCTCGCACAATCGAGAGAATAGTGCGAGTGGATGCTCCTGCAAAGCTAAAGTAGTACACGCTAGATCTGAAACAGCTTACCAAGATATCTAGCGGAAAATTTTCCTGACATCCTGAAGATCTTGGAAAATATCCAGCGGAAAATAGTTTATTTGGAAGATATCCAACTAAAAATTTGAGTGACATCTTAAATATCTTACAGATAAATTGCGATTATGAGCAATTTATCAAAGATCGTTCATTTCTTGACACACCCTTCCACTTCGCTCCTCCCATAGAAACTCCTTGTCGATAGTATATCCTACCACTTACACGCATCCCCTTCTCGACGCCTACCACTCCCACTTCAATTTCGATCTTCGTCGGTTACAGGAAAGCTTCGAGTCGAATCTCAACGCGGAGTGGCTCTGGAAAAATCTGGAAATCTGCGTGGGCATCCATTTTCAGGTAGAGGAGCTCTTTCCCCACATCGAGAAGGATATTTCATGGAAATATCACAATTGGGTAGACGAGCAACTGGACGCCACCGTGAAGCTCATGGACATTTGCGAGAGATGATATGTGATATCAAGGAATGCCAGGCATCGCTGTTGATGATCGTTCGTGGGTTGGAGGCATTTTCATTTCCTTTTTTAGCTGGGAAGATTGACAAAATGATGAGAGAACGCCCAAGATCAACGTATCTTCTGGACTACTACTAGAAAATATGTGTTCTAGCAAGAGCCAAACTTCTGTACAATGTTCTACCATATTCTAGAGCCCTTGTCTGTGCTATGAAGACCATCAAGGCAGAAGGTCCTGTGGCTCTTTACAAGGGGTTTATTCCTCTTGGTTACTGTCATTCTTTTTTTTATTCTAGAGAAAATTAGGAAGATTTTAGAAAATAAATTTTTCGGTGATGGTACGCTGATCAGATTGCAATATAAAGCAGAAAGTTTATAAATTTACCAACGTCTTTCCTTATTAATATTTTAAATAGCCAGTTTTTCTGTGATGGTACGCTGATCAAATTGCAATACAAAGCAGAAGTGTTTTTTCAATTTACCAACGTCTTTCCTTATCCATCTGACTGACATAAATAGAAACATATCTTGATATCTATCTATCAGGTAGGAAATTTATTTCCATGATGATATCTTTTATTCTACTGGCCTTTCCTCATCCTCTTCCTTGCCCCCAATCAAACCAATGGCCTAGATGTTGATGGTGTTATAGGATCTACTAGAAATGCAGTGATTGGTTGCAAACCAAGGAAGAAATGTTGGCATACCCATTTGATTGAGTGAAGATTTCCTAGGATCTTAATTTTTATATTTTATTCTCAACAATTTTATTTGAGAAAGTTAGGAAGATTTTCTAAGAACCTTAATTTTTAGATCTTATTCTCAACCATTTTATTTAATTATACAAGTGGATGCCTTCATTGTGGCCATTTAAAAGTGTCTTTATTTCTACTTAACTTCGGAGAATTTCAAATTGAAGAACCATTTGCCTTGTTCTCAATGGAAACTTGACATAATCATGTAAATTTGACATGAGAAATTCAAAACTTTAATCAAACTTACAAAAGAAACAATAAATTTTTGTCTACTTAACTTTGGACATTCTCCAGTGTAAGTGAGCCTGCAAGTATTTGAAAGTGAGAACCCATATGTTTGTTCAATGTCATTCCTTGCTTTACAAATAGTGTGCTTACATGTGAAATCAAGGTGCTTCATATCAATTAAAACACCCACAATGGAAGAAATCTTAGCATAAGCTTGGTTTCTTCTACCTGGGTTAGATGACACAACTTACACATACTGGTTGAGAAATCATTTGTTGCCGCTTTTTCCAAATATGTGCAAGGTAGAAAAAGGAAAATTAGACTAAATAATAGTGCTATGAAGTTATGGAAAAAATAATTTGTATAAACATGGATATAAAATTAATTCATTTCTTTTGAGACTGACACTAATAACATAAAATATGGCAGTGACACTAATACTATTTACTCTCAAACAATAATGATGATTGATTTCAACAATTACAACCATGGTTTGTCTACTATTAATCAAAATTCACAAAATAGTCAAATGATAATGAAAATTACTCCTGGTTGAACTCACCTCAAAACTGGAGTATGAGAAATGGGGAATTTGCCTTTAGCAACATACTCTTTGGGGTCAACCTCATAAAGTTTGGTGGGATCTGATGGCACATTAACTTTCCATTTACGAACTGCTGCAACAATTACTTGATCCATGCGATTCAATGGATTTTCATTCTGAACTCTATGTTTATAAATGGAGTACCGCTTAAGAATAGTATGAGAGATATAATCAATCCCACCATGGGAATCGCATAACCTACAGTGAATCTCACACGATCCTAGATGTATATTAGAAAACTATATGTAAACAACATTCCCAAAAACACACTAAATATCCACCAATTGAAGATGGAGGATTTCGAACCTTCTCCTTGGGATCAAATTCATTGAACTGATCGACACCAATGGTGGAGATGTTGGGATTTGTATCGCCAGTGCCAATAGCAAGAACGTACAAATAAAAGTAGAAAATCCCAACCTGAAACTTGGAATCTTTCTCACAAAATTTGGAGACTTCGGAGAATGCTCCCAACCTCTCAGCTACACAGACTCTAGAGAATGTCAAAATGAAGAACCATTTGCCTCGTTCTCAATGGAAATTAGACATAAGCATGTAAATTTGACATGACAAATTCAAAACGTTAATCAAACTTATAAAAGAAACAATAATGGTTGCATAGCAACATGTCCTTGTCCAGCAGTAAGGGAGTGTTCGAAGAATGACGAATCCAAGCCCAACACACAACTCCATCTGAACATGCTTGTGAGCCTTCTTCAATGAGGAATCTGAATTCAATTTAGAGCAACATGTGAACTTGTTTTTGAGCTTTCTAATTGATGGTGAACATTTCATCCTAGACAACATTCTACCAGGAGCCAGACCTCTATACACGACTTGGAAGGAATCTCGACATCACAAAAGTGGTGTGGCATCCCAGCTGCATGGCCATGACAAAGAGATTGGGGAAATAATATCGACTAATGGTGAATGTGAAAGGGTAAAGAGGAAGGAGAGTATGATGTTGTTGTTGGTTGCATTGACCAAGGCATCGCAAACACAACCCATATTCATACATACTACAAAGAGGGAGGAGAGTATGATGTTGATGCTGCAAATGACGAAGCCATCGAAAACCCAAGCCATCATGAAAATTGTTGCGCCTACCAATCAACCATTTTTTCTAGAGGCTATCATCAAAGTGTTAAAACAAAGCCAGGTGTCCCATGACTATTCTGATGATGTTGCAAGAGAGGATAAATAGTGGATGTATTAGGATGTGAGTTACATATTTTTTTGCTATACTTTGCCAAATTTTGTGTGTTTTTCTTTCAAATGAAGTAGAAATATCTCTTTTGTTTTTATAATAGAAAAGTTAACATGAACTTCAAGTGTTGTGGTATGTTGGCCCTGTTTTGTTTAATATGTGCACTAGAAAACGAGAATTTAACTTTAATATCTCAATGGAAGATTTTTCTTCCTATAAACATAAAAAAAACTGCCCAACCTTCTCTATTGTGTATCAGATGTTGAACACAATTATGATCTCATTGAATAAATTGATCCTAAAACTAGATGTGGTCATTTACGTATGAAATTCCTTAGGGGCTTGATCTTAAGAACAATTCCTTCCCCTTCATCTCAAGGTATGAGTGGTAGCCATCATATCAAACTCACCTATGATGTATGCTCTCCCTTGTGCCTTTATTACCCATGAGGCATGGGTGAGGCACGCCACAGAGAGAACAAAACACCTATTTACATTCTAACACTTCCCTAATCTCACCTTTGAACAAATACCCATCGAAATTATATTAATTTTAGGAATTTTTACTTAGATCAAGGTGGCTCGTGGGACTTGTATTGTAGCCTAATATTGAAGTGAGGTCCTATATTGCAATCTCTGATATAGAAATTTATGGTTTGTTAGAGTTTGTTGAAGAGAGTTGGTATTTATTTTCTTATATGTTTCTCTAGGTTAAGTCACCAAGTTGATATTCGAACTTGGGAACAATGGAATTTGAAAATATATTCTAGTGCAAAAGTATATGATACAATTCACCATTACAATTGATAAAAGAATTAATCCGTTAAATTATAACTTCATATCTATATCTTTAATTATATACCTTTTTTCCTCTAAGCAAAACGTGACAAAATTTCCCCAAAGTATCTGGATGGAGGTTTATTTAACTGTCATTGATAACTGGAGCTGGTAACTTGGCATTTTTATTCAAACTCAAACCTCGGCTGGATGAGAATTGGAGACCTCATGACAAACTCTATCTTGAAACAGCCCTTTCAAACTGATCAACCCCATTCATTGGGCTTATCTATCTATCTACCTATCTACATGGATTTTTTTTTCATATTTTTATAAGTTCAACAAAAAGAGGAGGCTCAATATTTAACAAATATTATTGCAAAGCCCTGACTCGATGATTTGGTTTTTCTTTTAATGTTTCAAGTAACAAAAAAAATGAATCTTAAAGATTTATTTTTAAAATTTATTAGAAAATTTAACTATCTTGATTAAATTCATTGTTGCTTCATCTTCAGTGAAATTCATATTTTCGAAATAAATCACCAAATGTGGGTGACTAAGGATTGAATTCATCTACATAAGACCTATGGACTATATGTTTTTTTTTTAAGACACCGAGAATATTTTCAATGTTGCTTTCCATGCTTGGGTTCTAATGCTCCTATTCTATAAAGTGATGTTTTCATTGGAATAAAAAACTGATGATGTGTGTACGTTGTTGAAGCACCAGACTTCAGACTTCTGGTTAAGAGAACATGACTACGGGTAAAAAATTCAGTTCTTCCTTTTTTGCCTAGAGAAGTAGGGTCTTTAGGAAGTTGCTTCTCCAAATATTTCTAAACTGTGATGACAAGTTGTTATTCAAAAAAGAATGAGAAAGGTGTCCATATTTGAAACCCATTTCCACACTTCAAGGAAATATTCTTGTAGTCGAGAGAATTTTCTTAAGAATAATTTAGAATCTGCCAATGTGGATTTTGATCAAAGCTGGTAAATGCACTAATCTACATCTATGAAAATTCTTGTGTTCTTTAAATTCATTAGCTCTCATATGAATTTTGAGGCCATAAGAGAGGATCCCAAGCTATTCCAACTTTTCAAAATTTTGATGTGTATCGAAATTCCAATGGAAAGTCGATAAGTTTTACCCACTTTAGGGGTTAAATAATTAAAGTATTTTAAGGGGTTGTTTCATTAAATAGTCTTGGCTCTTCCCATTTTCCATTCCTAGTATTGTATGATGGGAAAACTTGTGATTTTCATCAGATAACAAGAGTTTTAGGATGATATATATGGAGAAATGGATGGATTTGGGGTTTATCATCTTACTATATTTCCAGTTTTTCACCTCCATAATATATTTCCATTTGTGAAACTGGGCAGGTATGAAGGAAAAGAAGTTTTAAACATGCATACTTCCCTTCAAAATAAGACAACACATTAGTAAGCCTTTTCAATGTAATATTTTTGGAACCTAGTTTATACATTGGCGAAGATTGCAGGGTTGTTTTATTATTAGAAGCATGGAAGTTGTCTTTAATATATTCTACCACTATAAAAGAGGCATCATATGATGGATTTGGTTTCATTGAGTTTGGATTCTTTTGATTTTTCACGATATTTGGATGAGTTCTTAGGAATAACTTGTTAATTTCTTGCTCTTTATACAGGTAATTGGTCATGCACAACATGTATATGTTGGTGGTCTTCCTCCAATGGCTAATGGCCAGGTAAAATTTTGTGCTTTTTTTGGAACAATTATTGATATGTTTCTAATAAGCTAGTTAACAACCATAGAAATTTTAAAGTTATACTTTCAAGAAGTTGTAGAATTTTTTTTGCAATTTTTCATTTGTTATCTATTGCTTTATTGAATTGTATATACTCTATAACGAGTGTTCAATGCAACTCATTACTTAAAACATTTGAACATTTTATGAACTTAAAATGTGTTCAATGCACTCCTTTCACAACAATTGAGACAAGTCTCACAAATGGAATGATGTTTGATAATATGAAAATTCTATATGTGTGTTCTTAATTGCACCAATGATCCATCTATTAAATCTCCACCTGAATCAAGAGATTGATGGATGTTTTAATGTTTAAAAAGGGTATTTTTTGGCAGAGTAATATAGAAGTATAGATAATGTTAACTATATAAATATGCTTAGAACTTTAAAAGTGATGTTGAAATGGTGTAGAAGGTAGTTACTCCCATGCATCTTTTTTATGGTGAATTGAATATTGATTTTCTTGATAGTTTGATTTCCAGAAAATTGCTACATATTTTAGTCAGGTTATGGCTAATATAGGAGGAAACACTATTGAGATAGGTATGGATTATAAGGAATTATTTTAAATTTGTATTTTTTACATCATTATCCTAAACTCTAGAGCATGGAACTGAAAATTGTATTTGCAAGTAGGTGATGTTGCTATTAATGAATATATAAATCATGAAAAGAGCTTTTTGTCTATGGAGATGCACACAGTTGAAGAGGCCAACGTTGCAATGGCTCTTGATGGTATCATGTTTGAGGTACATTATTGTATACTTATGCTCCAATTACCATTCTATGTAAGTTTAAAAAAGGGTTGTACTCAGTTGTACAATAGTAGATAATTCCTTTCCACTATTTTAATGAACTGAGAAGTTGAATTTGTTAATTTTATTATTATTATCATTGACTTTCATATGGAATTTCTATGAGAGTGAGGAGACCAAGTGATTACAATCCCTCATTCGCAACAGCCCTTGACCCCGGCCAACCCAATCCCCACCTTAATTTAGGTGTTGTTGGTCTTACACTAGGGTAAGTTATGTAATGAAACATTTGTATATCAATGGCTAAGAAGTGAAATTATTTATTTTTTTGTCTGCTTGTTTTGTTTCTAGCCCTATATAAAAATGATACTGGCATATGTGACATATTTACATGATAAAGGAAAGACAAAGGTACCAATTATAAAAAGTCACCCAACAACAACATTGATATTTTTATTTCATTCAACCCTATAACATAGAGCATATATCTTCATCAATTCTCTTCTTCCATATGCTATCCACTTATGACATTTCCTTTGAAATATTTGATGCATTTGTGAGTTATAGGTCATTTGTAGGCTATAAATGTCTTCAGAGTTTCAATTCTAATAAAGTATTAACTGAACATATTGAGTCTCTTATACGTAAATATTTTTCTCTCCACCCACTTTTCATAACTTCCATAACCATTAGGTAGGGCCCTGCAACTTCAATGATGTTTTTCTTGTTTAGTAAAAGATTGTCAAGACTTTAATTTATTGAAAGTTGTATAATTTACAATCTATAGAGTTTCAAGATATCACTTTTAAAATTCTAATTCTTTAAAGGGTACTAGCTCAATGGAAGAGCACCTACTTTACAAGTAGGAGGTTGGTGGTTTGATTCCATCCTGCCCTAATATTCATATGGAATTGTGGCAATTAGATTTTGGTGACAGAGGCTCTTTTGACCATCACCAATGAGCTTATGGTGAAATTTTTCGACCCTCACCAAAATTTGAAATGGTGACGGTCAACGATGGCCACCATATATACGCATTAATAGTGATGACCACGAAAGGTTTGTCACCATAAATCGTTGTTATTGATATGAAATGGTGAGGGTCACTATTTGTCATTATAGTCATTATTCGTGACGGATCTTGAAGTCACGAATGAGCTTATAATGACATTTTTTGACCCTCACCAAATATGAAATGGTGATGGTCATTGAACGTTGTGATATATATGCACCAATAGTGACGACCATAAAAGGTCCATCACAATAAATCGTTGTTGTTCGTATGAAATGGTGAAGGTCACTATCAGCCATTATAATCAATATTTGTGACGGACCTTGAATGTCACCACAACATATACTTTCAACGATGCCATCTTTGGTGACGTTCAGTTTTTTGGTGACTAAGGCTATTTTCTGTTACCATTTCTCATATGAAATGGTGACGGTAACTATCCATTATTATAAATCATTATTAGTGACGAACCTTGAATGTCACCACAACACCTATACTTTCGGCAATTCCACCTTTGGTGACGTTTAGTTTTTGGTGACGAAGGCTCTTTTGACCAATACCAATGAGCTTATGGTGACATTTTTTGCCCCTCACCAATGTCTTTTTTTCTTGTAGTGCATATAGAGTCAAGTACATATTCCCTCTCAGGTAAAAAAAATAACTACAATTGATCCCATGGATTGTTTAAGTCCAACAATAAATTGCAGCACCTACACTAGTGTGGGACCAATAGGTCGTGGCAGCACCTACACTAGTGTGTGCTAAATTTGGTGCAGTGTCTATTTTAATTTTCCCTTAATTAAATTGGAAAATAAAATGTAATCTTAACTCATAATCACTTGTAATAGTTAAATAAGTGTGATAAACTCAGTTAGCTCATGTATTTCGAGTTGAGGGTGGTTGGTGAGGCATGTACAGTAATTCTATTAGTTATGGAGTTCGAATTGTAGTTGGTGCATTAGTTTAATGCATGAGTAATTAGTTAACTCAGTAAGGTGATATAGAGTCAGTTGAAGTAGTTTTAACCATTTGTTGCACTAGTGAGAGATCAAGCGAATTAAATATTATTTTGTTCACAATGAGTGATTTGTCATGCAACTGATTATTTAATATTAATAGCTGCATGCATGTCAGTTCCAGTGGAGACCCAGTTGAGACAAAGGTGAAAGGGAGGTTAACTATCAGTTGTGTGATTAGTATTTTGCTTGCATGCAACCATACATCCATTGGATTTCCCATGATCCTTGCATAGTTTAGGAAGGCCAAAAATTCCTAAAGAATAGGGATTTCATTCGTCAAGAATTGCGCAAGCAAGGCAACCTGTTTAGAGGTTGACAATTGGCTAAGGGTTGGTTAGTTTTTTCTAGGACAATGTCAGGAAGTTAGCAGAGTGTAGGAGACTCTTGTGAGAAGAGTGCATTGTAATTTTTCATGATTCCATGGTTAATATACAATAGAATATAGAGGGGTTTTGAGCAGAAAACTTTCCCTAGGAAATTATCTGTGTTGTGGCTTTACTTGATTCTTTCCTTGTTTCATGTGATTGGCAATTGTGTTTAATTTATGCAATTTATTTTCAAAACTGATTTAGTATCTAGCTTTAGTACATTGTTAAATCGGATTTAATCCATTGATATAGATATGTTTTTATACTTTCTTCATGGTATTAGAGCACAAGAAATAACTATAGTGGAGTAGAAGCTGAGTTTGTGACTGAATAGAATTCAAATTTGCAGAAGGCATTCTTGGTGCAGCAAGTGATTCAGGATTGAAATGGATTTCAATGGCTTGATATTGGAGTATGCACTCAAGGGCAGCTCTAATGATATTTCTTGGAAAGATAGGATGGAGGCAATATTGGAGGACAATGGGTTGAAAGAATTCATTGAAAATGATGTTACCAAACTTGATGTAACAGATGTTGCAAATATTGATGGTTGGCAAAAGAAAGTTGCAAAGGCAAGGAGGATCTTGTTAGAGAGAGTGAGAGATCACATTGTCTAAAGTCTCCATGGAAAAGCAACACCATATGCAATGTGGAAATCTTTGACAGATCTATTTCAGAGAAGCAGTGATCATAGAAAATTGGCACTAAAGGATAAACTCTGGAAGACTCAAATAGAGAAAGGCAAAACCATGCCGAAATATTTAACAAAGTTTGTCCAATGTCAAGATGAGCTTGGAAGCATTGGCATTACCATCGCTGATGATGATTTGGTGAGCCTATCTCTTCTAGGACTTCCCAAGAGTTGGCATAGTTATCAGGACTCTATCAATGGAAGGGAAAAGCTGCTAGATTGGGAATGACTTTGGTCGGATTTGGTGCAAGAAGAATTCAAGGGGAATACCAAAGATGGATCTTCATCTAAGAATGAAGATGAAGAAGATTGTGCTTTGGCTGCCAAGGCGAAGACGGGGAAAGGAAAGAAATTCCATTCCAAATCTGAGTCCGATAAAGATGGAAAGTAGCACGACATGTCCAGAGTGAAGTGTTTTCATTGTCATGATCATGGAAATTATGCCACTAATTTTCCACAAAAGAAGAAGAACAAGAAGGCTTTAGGATCTGCAGTTGGTGAGGCTTTGGCCTCACAATTTGAGCTTGACTTCTCACTCATTTCATGCATGGTGTCAAGTGCAATGGGATCGTTCTGGTACTTGGATAGTGGTGCATCCTTTCACATGATGGGAGACAAATAAATTTTCAGTAGTTTGGAGGAGAAGGACCTCCAGATGCGTATATAAATGGGCAATGAGAAATGGTACATTGCTACCAGGATTGGTACCATTAACTTCCAGAGACAGTCAGGTAATTAAAAGATGTAATGCATGTACTGGGCTTGAATAAAAATTTGGTCTCAGTCACAATGTTGGAGGATAGAGGCTATGATGTTGTTTTCAGTGAGG
Source organism: Pinus albicaulis (assembly GCA_034641835.2). NCBI lineage: Eukaryota > Viridiplantae > Streptophyta > Pinopsida > Pinales > Pinaceae > Pinus > Pinus albicaulis. The sequence goes on from CM076577.1 coordinate 659,773,662, forward strand.
GAAAATATTTCCTGCGACACAAAACAACAGGACAATCCAAGAAGATTAGGATTCGAGTTAATAATATCTATATATGGTTGCACAATATTTATGGGTAAGGCATAAAAAGTGGTGAGCTGAGATGAGGGTGAGTTATGGCACAGGAGATTGGGTCATCTTCACCATGGAGCCTTGAAGGTCATGCAACATATTTCTACGGGTCTTCCCAAGGTTACACTTGTGCAGTCAAAAACATGCAAGGGATGTACTATGGGGAAGTATGGAAAGGCCACATTTCATGAGAAGGAGAACCAAGCTTCCAAAATCCTTGAGATAGTTCACTCAAATGTGTGTGGACCATTTTAAACTGCTTCAACACAAAATCACAAGTACTATGTGATATTTGTCGATGAATTTTCTCAAAAGTGTTGGATCTACTTCATGCAGAAGAAAGAACAAACTCTATCAAATTTTCTTGAGTTTAAAGCACTGGTGGAGAAATACACAGGGAAGCATGTGAAGGCTCTTATGAGTGACAATGGTGGTGAGTACATCTCCAATGAATTCAATAAATTCTACAGAAAAGAAGGAATTCAGAGAGAACTAATTGCGCCTCATAACCCACAGAAAAATGGGGTTGCAAAAAGAAAGAAAAAAACATTTATGGGTGCACCAAGAGAAATGTTGCATGATCAGGGCCTACCGTTGCATCTGTGGATGGAGGCATGCAAGACAGTGGAATTTGTGCAAAATCGTTGTCGTCATCGGATACTTGGCATGAGTACACCAAATGAGGCTTTTACTGGTAAAAAACCTAATGCTTCACATTTTAATATTTTTGGCTCATCCGTTTAAGTGCATGTGACCAAATATGCCAGGAAGACACTGGAACCAACAACTGAGATTGGGATATTTTTGGGGTAAACTGAAACTCCCCACAACTATCAAGTGTATTTTCTAAACAATAGAATGATTGTTGTGCGACGAGATATAAAATTTGATGAGGAGAAAGCCATGAGATTGTCCCTTGAGAGGGAGTTGGATTTGCATGCAGAGGAGGAACTCTTGGTTCCAAAGAATGAACCTCAAGATGTGGAGAAGCCACATGCGGAGGATCATGGAGTGGAATAAAACACTCATGCAGAGCCATCCACCAAAAATGGTAGAAGGCGCACCACAAAAGCTGATAGATTGAGACTTGATGCAGCAGAGAATGTAGGAGACCCTACTTCACTATGCAGATGGAGACAGTCTCTAGATAGGTTTATTAGATACATGGCTCTTATGAGCAAGTGTATTGTGTCAAAACCATATTCCTTCTAGGAGATAGTGCAACTACCAATTTAGGTTGATGCTATGGTAGAGGAGTAAGACTCCATCGTCAAGAATAGTGCATGGGATATTGTCCCAAGACCAATTGGAAAATTAGTGGTTAGATCTAGATGGATCTATAAGGTGAAACAAGCTACTGATGGGAGTGTGGAGAAGTACAAGGCCAAATTTGTGGCTCGGGGATTCTCACAAGTTTAGGGGATCAACTATGATGAAACTTTCATACCATTCGTAAGGCACTCTTCCATTATATCTATCCTTGCACTCTCAGCAGAGATGGGGTGCCGTATTCATCAGATGGATGTGAAAACTGTGTTTCTCAATGGAGTTATTGAGGGGGAAGTGTACATAGAGCAACCATAAGGTTTTGATTTCTTTGATAGTGAGTCCCATGTGTGTCGACTGAAGAGAGCACTGTATGGGTTGAATCACGCACCTCGTGCTTGGTACACTCGAATTGACAACTATTTCACCGGGTTGGGCTTCACCAAAAGTGAAGCAGATGCAAACCTATACCAAATTGTGGTTGATGATAAGCTCTTGATTACCGTACTTTATGTTGATGATATAATTTTGACAAGTTATGAGCAGCTTTTAAACTCATGCAAGGAGGATCTTGCAAGGGAGTTCGAAATGAAGGACATGGGACTCCTTCTCTATTTCCTTATTTTCGAAATATGGCAGCGGGATGGTGAAATTTTTGTTTCTCAAGGAAATTATGCCAAATATATAATGGGTAAGTTTCACATGGAGATATTTAAACCCATGGACACTCCTCTTATAGGAAATTGGAGGAAAGAGGATGCTACTTGATGCAGTAAAAAACTACAATTTACATTTCACCGTGTGAACCTGTGGGTTATGGGCCCACATAAAGAGCTTCTTATCTCATAGTGGATTTCCTTAACATAGATTTAATAAATCACAGATCACGAGTGTTACAATGCTTATCGGCCAAAAACCCTTGTCGCAGATCGTAGGGTTTAAGATTTCGCACGATGCACAAAATAACTTTTATCGCCAATCGTGAAATACATATAATACAGAGTTTGCGATATAGCGATTTCACAAATCACAACTATTAAATTTCACAATTGGGGACAAATACCATATATCACATGATATCGCACTTCGGTGATTTAACATAATGGTTCCCCCCTATTTTATGCGATATGCGATGTGCTTCGCATCACATCACCGCATCACAACATAAATTATTTATCTTGCGACATCTTAACTTGTAAACACAATAATCACCAATGCGATGTGATCCAGTCCATTCGTCCCTCACTGTTGGCTTCATTCTGAAGCTTTCTCTTACTATATGTTCCATCTACACAATTTGTCTATTGATGATTTCTTCCACATAGTAAGCTTCAGCGAAGTTCATAGGAACTTCACCCCTCACTCCTCACACACTTCATCAATTTATAGTAAAATTACGCCTATATAATAACACCCAAATACAAACAAATCCATATATATATATAGCAATACACAAATTCATCTATATTCAGAACTTAATTACAGGCTAAGGCCTCATGGCCTGAATCACACTAACGCCCCTGTGGCTACATTGTGTACTCTGTCTTATCTCTCACACAACACAAGATCACTTTATAAAGGAATTACAAAGGGAGTGGATCGTTTAAGATCCATAAGTTCCTCCCATAATCGCTCAACCAACCCTAAATCTTTCTATTCGCATTCATGGCAGATAATTATAATTTAATAAAGTCTTCTAGAGACTCATCAATTCCATCCATTTAGCTCTGTTAAACAAAATTTGCCCCAGTTTACAATGATTGTCCATGTTTCACCCTTCATAGCATTGAGTTTGAATTATGGCCTGATGCTCTTGCGTCAGACTCCCCAGGTACAAAACATTCTATGATCTCCTGGTCATATGCCTCCTTCATCCCTTAGCAATTCTACCCACATCCTCTATGGAATTTCCTTTATGATCTTTCTGTGATTTGCAACAAAACCTCTACAGTAACAAGTAATCCATGCTACACGATACCTCACCAAGCTTCTCTCCTCTGAGCTCAATCTTTCGGCATCTCTCTGTTTCTCTCTTCTGGAACCATTTGAGCACTCCTTGCTCTAGGCTGCTACAATATTCTCACCTGCACAATAATATAAATACCACAAACTCACCAATGTTCAACATAATTGTACCTCCTTCTTTTGCATGCAAAATATTTCTTGCAGGAAATATTTCCCTGCTCTGATACCACTTTGATGCAACAGGAAATATTTCCCTACTATGGGTTATGGGCCCACATAAAGAGCTTCTTATTTCACAGTGGATCACTTTAACACAACTTTAATAAATCGCAGATCGCGAGTGTTAACATTTTGCACTTTCGATCATATAACATATTGCTTATCGGCTGAAAACCTTATCACAGATCACAGGGTTTAAGATTTTGCACGATGCACAAAATAAATTTTACCATCGATCGTGCAATAAATATAATACAGAGTTTGCGATATAGATATTTCGCAAATTGCAATTATTGCATTTCACAATTTGTGACAAATACCATATAGTGCATGTCGCAATCACATGATATCGCACTTCGGTGATTTAACATAATGGTTCCCCCCTATTTTATGCTATATGTGATGTGCTTCGCATCACATCACTACATCACAACATAAATGATTTATCTTGCAACATATTAACTTGTAAACAAAACAATTTCTGATGTGATGTGATCCGGTCCGTTCGTCCCTCATTGTTGGCTTCGTTATGCAACTTGCTCTTACTATATGTTCCATCTGCACAATTTTTCTATTAATGGTTTCTCTCACACTCAATCTTCAGTGAAGTTCATAGGAACTTCACCCCTCTCTCCTTCTCATGCACTTCATCAATTTACAGTAAAATTACGCCTATATAATAACACCCAAATACAAACAAATCTAGATATATAGCAATACACAAATTAATTTATATTCAGAACTTAATTACAAGCTAAGGCCTCACGGCCTGAATCACACTAACGCCCCTGTGGCTACATTGCATACTCTATCTTATCTCTCACACAAAACAAGCTCACTTTATAAAGGAATTACAAAGGGAGTGGATCATTTAAGATCCATAAGTTCCTCCCATAATCACTCAACCAACCCTAAATCTCTCTGTTCGCATACATGGAAGATTATTACAATTTAATCAAGTCTTCTATAGACTCATCAATTCCATCAATTTAGCTCTATTAAATAGAATTTTTCCCGATTTACAATGATTTTCCACATTTCACCCTTCATAGCATTGATTTTGAATTATGGCCTGATGCTCCTGCATCACTACTTCAGGAGAATTAGTGGATGCTATTGTCTATAGGCAACTAATAGGTTCATTAATGTACTTGGTGAACACGATACCAGACATTTGCTACGCATTTAACCAGTTGAGTCAAGTTATGGTTAAGCCGACCAAGCTCTTTTGGAAGGCGGGGAAGCATGTCTTGAGATATCTCAAGGGCACTATAGAGTATGTATTATGGTACAAATGAACATAGGGAGTGAAGCTTCAAGGATTCACGGATGCATATTGGGCAGGCATTCCATCAAACAGAAAGAGCACACTAGGAGGGATCTTTAGCATAATATCGACAACAGTTTCTTGGTACAACAGGAAGCAACGATCTGTGGCACTCAGTTTAGCAAAGACATAGTACATGGCATTAATTCAAGCTACATGTGAGGCCATTTGGATGAGAAAGATCCTGGTTGGTTTTTTTGGTTCTCAGATTGATCCGACAGTGATACATTGTGGTAACCAGAGTTGCATTAAACTCTTAGTTAATCTAGTGTTTCATGATAGTTCCAAGCACATAGAAATATGGTACCACCATCTTAGAGATTATGTTCAGAGGAAAATTATGTTATTTTAGTACATTCCCACGGAAGATCAAGATGCAGATATTCTGGTGAAGGCGCTCACCGGGAGAAAATTCGAATACCATTGAGGCAGGACCGGGGTGGAAGATAATCCATTTCTTGTTGAGAGGGAGTTTTGAAGTCCAACAAGAAATTGCAGCACCTACACTAGTGTGGGACAAATAGTTCCTAACAGCACCTACACTAGTGTGTCCTAAATTTGGTGCAGTGTCTATTTTAATTTTCCCTTAATTAAATTGGACAATAAAATGTAATCTTATCTCATAATCACTTGTAATATTTAACTGAGTGAAACTCAGTTAGCTCATGTATTTCAAGTTTATGGTGATTGGTGAGGCATGCAGAGTAATTCTATTATTTATGGAGTTCGAATTGCAGTTGGTGCATTAATTCAATGCAGGAGTAATCAGTTAACTCAGCTAGGTGAGTTAGAGTCAGTTGAACTAGTTGTAACTGCTTATTTCACTAGCGAGAGATCAAGTGAATTAAATGTTATTTAATTCACAATCAGTGGTATGCCATCCAATTGATGATTTACTATTAATAGTTGCATGCATGTCAATTCCAGTGGAGACCTATTTGAGATAAAGGTGAAAGGGAGGTTAACTATCAGTTATGTGATTCATAGATTGCTTGCATGCAACCAGACATCCATTGGATTACCCATGATCCTTGCACAGTTTAGGAAGGCCAAAAATTCCTAAAGAATAGGGATTTTATTAATCAGAAATTGCACAAGAAAGGTGGGCTGTTTAGAGGCTAAGAATTAGCTAAGTGTTGGTCAGTTTTGTCCAAGATAGTGTGAGACAGTTAGCAGAGTGCTCGAGACTCTTGTGAGAGGAGTGCATTATAATTGTTTCATGATTCCATTCTTAATATAGAATAGAAGATAGAGGGGTTTTTAGCAACAAGCTTTCCCCAAGAAATTATCTGTGTTGTGGCTTGATTTGATTCTTTCTTTGCTTCATGTGATTGTTGATTGTGTTTAATTTCTGCAATTGATTTGTAGAAGTGATTCAGTATCTATCTTTAGTACAATGTTAGATCAGATTGAATCCATTGATATACATATGTTTGTATAATTTCTACATGGATATAGAATAAGGAGAGGAACCTCACTCCAAGAGGGCCAACGGAGAAAAAGTAGAAAGGGATGATGAAGACATAGAATTTGGTGAGTCAATCAAAGATAACTTTAAATATTGAGCATATGACCTCCTTTATGTTAGCATCTGAGACAACAGAGTTAGGTCAGGTCTCCAAGCCTAGGAAATGTTAGTCATCGAAAAATTTCAAGCACTGGATAATCAATAAATAAAAGAAATGAAAAGGGATATAATAATATCCAAGAATCAACCACTCCCTAGAATGCAAGTAAAAAGTTCCCTATATCATTATAAAGAAATGTCCAAATTGGTATTTTTGAAATTTAAGGAAAATAAAATCAAGTCCATGGAGGACTGTGAGGTCCACCATATGTCCCTACTTGTTGATCACATTCCATCCACAAATCTCGTGGAATTAGACATGCAGGTGACACATATTATGCGTAGGTATTCACTAGACCAATGCCATAAAAATAAAGTTACAAGGGATGTATAATAAAGAAAGTGACTAATTCAAGTACAATAGAATGATGTGAAAATATATAATGATCAAGGTTAATAATATAGAGGATAATTTCACCAATATGGATACATACCCTCATTAATTCCAACAATAAAACTATTAAGGATAGTAAGGAAAGAGAGATATTTTCCTTGAAGAAGCAACCAGAGATCCTAGATGAACATCTTGTGCAAATTAATGAGCTAGAAGACATAGAACATGAGAATCAATAACTAAAGGAAAATATATATGAAATGAGGAAAAATAATAAAGAGTACAAGGATTATATTGTGTTATTGGAGGCTCAAGTTTAAAGAATGTACGAAAATTTAGATGATCCATCTCAATCCCACCAAACTCCTGATACTCTTGCAGGAGAGGTTGAATCAATGGTAGTGTCAGATGATACCAAGAAATTGCAGATTCTACTCTCTAATCGAGAGAAAGAATTAAAAAATAAGGAAAATTAAATATAAAGTACAAACATGGAACTATACCAGAAGAAAGAGGATTATCAACAAATTCAAGTAGACTTAGATGTGTTAAAGAGGAAGCACTCTAGTAAATACTCATGTAAAGAAACAAAATCTATAATATGGGATAAAATCATAAAGGTGATGGAAAAAAATGGGATCATATGGAACTAATACAAAAAAATATAGACACCATAAGAAGGGCTAATAGAGATATGAAAGAAATAAAGAATTCCATTGGATACTTCCCTTCCAAAGCTGAAATAATCATATATTTCCTCAATCATGTGACTAAGGAGGATATCAACACACTAAATATTAATAGATCCAAGATAGTGGAAAGAGTAAACTAGATGAAGAGGAAGAAAAGGTTGGTGATAGTGGTGGATAAGAAGGCATGAGCAATAGAAAAAGAGATACAAAGCTTCAAAGATAAATGTGAGATTCTATACAAAAATAATTTCCCACCTTTCTTCAATGGAAATGGAGATGTGTATCTCGAAGATTATTTAATAAAGAGATTAGCTAAAATCATAAATGATCAGAAACGATTTGGGGAAGAAGATTTTTCTTTGTAGGGAAAATACATTTTCAACCTCTATACAGACTATTTTGAAATATTATTTCTTTTAAGAAGCATTTTCAAGGATCAAGGCCAAGTGGACTATGATACAATCACTAGTTTGGATGGAGTTATTTTAGATACCCAAATGTGTACCACATCATTTGGAAAGTAGTGGAAAGGGTTGATGGAATTATACATATTGACCACTAAAAGGAACCTACACAATCACAGGTTGGAGGGACAATACCACATACATACCCAATGGAGGCAGGCTATAATTCTACGCCACCCATTCAACAATAAGAACAAATATATCCATAGTCGACAACTCAACCAAGGAGGACACCAAAAATGCCTTGAAAAAATTAATTCACCCTCCTTAAGCCAACACACATGCACAAGAGAGAGGCCACTACAACCAAGCATATACATTTAAGGCAGGGTGTGACCCACCCTAAAACTTGAAACTCCTAGCATCCTATAGTTTGAAACTTCAAGAAGAAGTTAGTTAAGTAATTGCTAATTGTTTGTAAAGTATTCCTAGTGGTTACTGAATACCACTAGTGGCTTTAAGGAAAGTTGGTACGTATAAAGAGCCCATAAATAGGCCTCATTCTGATGTAAGAAAGGAGACGAAATTTTTTATGTAGTGAAACTCTGCCAAAATTTTATGGGAAAAATGTTGGGACATGTTGAACTATAATAATAAAGGTATTTTGGAGTACATTTTGGAATGTCAGTGATATTATTTTCACATGTAATTGTATAAACCCTATTTTAATTTGAATCGTGCAAGGTATTAATACAATCATGGAAAATCATGTTTGTACACTTGATGCTTGTATGGAATCTAATTGTAATTGTGTAAATTAAAGGAAACCTGAAATCTATTTGATTGTTTCTTTTAATTTGTGTGAATTTTATAAAGGTCACTTGGAGTATCCTTGTTTATTTTTATGGATTTTCACATGGGATGAAAGTAAAAAACATAGATTCAAATTATTGTTCTTTTTACAATGGAATTTATAATTGCTCAGTTGTTTCCTTTAATGTCATTAATCTAGGAATGGATTCTTACTTTCCCACCTTATCTTATTGATATCAACTCTCCCTATTATAAATTTTATTCAAAAAATCCTCATAACCTTTATGTTAAACCCAAAGTGTATGGATACACAAACCTAAAAATATGCATTAAACATACCCAAAAACCTATTTATAAATTATTGGTATTTTCATACATTATTTCCTAGCATATGAAAAACACTTAAAAAACAAATTTTTTATATTGTTTCTAGGCTTTGCATTATAGCACAACACATTTTGACTTTGGGGTGCCGACATCTCATGGCATTGTTTCTAGGGATGACTTAAAAATATTCCCTCAGTGAAATGACAATATTATGAATTTTTGTAGGTATATAAAATCTAAATTATTTTTTGGGCTGCGCACTCCACCCAACGACTCTTCTTTTCATAACTTACTTGTTTCTCAACTAAATTATCGTTGTGACACTCACCATGTATACTAAAACGATAACTCATAAACCCAATTAGCCCATTGTTACATACTCATCACTAACCAGTTTTATCAATTTTGTGCATTGTTCCTAATAGTTTTCAAATTTACATTTTGGCTTCCACTAGAAGGCATACAAGAAATAATCCAGACCCAAATTTACCTCATCTAATACCAAATCTTGAGAAACTTATATATCGATATAATCAAAGAAATAAGTGCTTAGTTTTTGGTATATCAAACTATATACCACCTATTATCCCCGGAGTAACCCATCCCTCTCAACACCTAGAAACTTCATATACTTCTCCACTTTTTCCTCATCCTATACTAGCTCCTCAGAGCCTTCCACCAATTATAGCATCCACTATACCCAGATCTACACCTAGCTGAATTAACATAGTTAGGACCCTAGTCTCTCAAACTACAAGGAATTTTATTTTACAATACATCAACATGGAAAAAAAGAATGTTCCCAACAAATAGATAGTGAATCAAAATCCTCTCAACCATCCATTAGCATGGGTGGCTGCAAGATATGCACCATTGGCATTACAAAATGTGTTACATGATAGATTGGAACATTACATGAAATTTTTTCCCAAGTTTAACATGAAAAGAAGAGGACAATAGAGGAACATATATGTGAATTTTAGGATTTCACTGACAATTCCATGCTTTATGAGGAATATGTTTTCATGAGACTTTCCATGAAAAATTTATAAGGGGGAGTACATAAGTGGTTCTACACTATTTCCCCTCATTCTATTACTTCTTGGGATGATTTGGAGAGAGAGTTTCATTCTTAATGTGGTGAAAAGAATAATTAAAGAAAAAATGATCCTATAATGTGGATGAACTTGCTAAGAGATTCAATAAAGTCTATAACAATATTCCAAATGAGATAAATCCTATGCCAATGGAAACCATGGTGAACTACACAACAACATTTGAGCCTATTTTTTATATCCTACTGAGAGAGATAATACCAACCACAATAGTGGCTACACAATATAATGTTGTCGCTATTGAAGGAAATTTGGTTTTGACTAGGAAGTTGAAAAGGATTGAGAAGGAAGAACAAGAACAATGTGTAGGTAAAGAGAGAGATGGTGAGTGTTGTTATGAAATCTGTCACCGAGCTGGGATGTTAAATGATAAGTAGCCTTATATTGCAAAGCTAATACAACAAGGACCGCATGGACTGTCTAAGCCCCATTTTCACTTATCGGAACCCTTGAAAAGGCTAAAAATCCACCTTTTGCTTTGAAAGCACTCATTTTAACATATCCGGCCTCTAAGCACCTTTCGGCTTAAGCCCTTAGCCCCCATTTCTCATATGACCCCGCTCTATGTCTGACGAATAAAAGTCCTTAAGCCTCCTTTGGCCATAGGACTTCGTTGGTTCCCAAATCCACTCATTTTCTCTTTTGTTTCACCACCGAAGTTCATCTTTACCGAAGAGATCCTAACCATTGATCTCCGTAGATCCAATGGCCATTGCATGTCACCTACCCATCTCACATTGCACTTCACTTCATTCAAATTTCTCGTTCCTGAACTCTTTTTCGCCGATGTGCGAAACCCCGACGAGATCCTGACCGTTGATCTCCTCCCGCAGATCCAACGGTCATCGTTCATCGTGCCTCACCTATGCATCGTACATCACACATTGCTCTTCCCCGTTTCCATCCGCCTTTTATATTTTTCAGCTGATGAGGGAAACCCCAATGTAATCTCGACTGTTGATCTCCGTAGATCCAACGGGCATCGCTCCATCGCGTTGCGCCCATCCATTGCACATCGCACATCGTTGCACTCCACTTTCACTCTATTTTTCAATGCCAATGTTCTTTCCCCACTAATATAATCTGATCCGTTGAATGCAATCGATCCAAAGGTTGGCGTTGTCACGTTGTTTCGCTGTCCTCTGCCTCATCCATTCATTTATGCGAAGCCGCGATATGATTTGGACCGTCGATACTCCTGATTGGACAGTGATCGCTTCATCGCTACATCACGGTTCACCCCTCCCCTCACACCATTCATACCTTTGTGCAATTCTGTGATGCATCCTCCACCGTCCAATTAACCCGAATCTACAGTGCAGGATCACTGCAGGGGCACTCAACCAAAGTAGCCTGTACTCCCCAATGCCCCCACAGTTGACTCATTTGACTGCGGAAGATCTTCATCCAATGGTCCATATTCACTACGGAGGCACTCGGCCCACAAACCCATCCATATCCCCAAGCACCCCCGCAGTTGATCTCCACCATTGATGTCCATCATGATCCAACGGTCTTCACTCCATAGCTCGATCGCTACTTTCTCGCTTCAATCTGGACCATTGATTTCCCTCATCCAATGGCCCACATCACTCTTGCCTTATAACACTACAACTGATCATCCCTCAACATGACAGGATTGTTGACGTCGTCCCGCCGGTCCCACCCGACCGCACTAGGCTTTTCATCATGCTTCCGTTCAATCTCCACCGTTGTTTTCCCCAAATCGGACGGTCTGCATTCATTTTCGCGTTCATTTCTCCCACACCCTTCCATAGTACATTTTGAACGCGAAATAGGCAGTTTTCTCATGGACATGCATCAGCCACCAAGCCGTATCATGTTCATTTGGCCCATTACCACTTACCACCCAAATCTTGCACGAATACCACCTCCGGTATTCCAAAAAAACCACCATTGCATCTCTATGTGCCAAATTTAGTTTTGAACCCTGGTTTTCATGGTTTTTTTCCATGAGGCTCTTTTCCGCTACATCCACCACCTCCTCACTACTCCTCCACCTTCACCTGAGCCTTCTGAAGCAGTCTACCCCTCATCGCAGGATTTATTTAACTGGTTTGTTGTCTTTACAGGTTTTCATGGCATTTTAAGTACACAGGCTATCTCATAGCCAATCACTACGGATTGAGGCTGAGGATGACGATCCTCCATGCCCAAGAAAGCAAAGAAAAGCAATAATAAGGGTCAGTTTCAAGTCTTAGTCAATGGATCATGACCATCAGCCATTCTATAAGACCCTCCAACACAGAAGGCCGGCTCTTCCACTACTAGCAGTGCCACATTCTCCAGCGCAGAAGGCCAGTCCTTCCCACGACTAATAGTATTTCCTTCGCCAGTAGCAGCAGGGGCTCCACCTCATCAATTAGTAATGATCATTCATGGCTGGGCCTATTTTGACTTTTTACCTCATGTTCTTTTCGCCTTGTCATTTCAGGTGAAATCCTTATTTCACTCCTGCAGTTTTCACTTTTAGTTTAGTAAATTGTTTACATTTCAGTTAGAAACGGCTTTAGGCCTGTGTTGTAAGATGATGAGAGGAAGTTTTACCTCATTATCATTTCTGTTTTTGATTTAGACCTATAATAGCATACAGGCATGCGGGGAATATATTTTCCCAAAATATCCTCTCACGCATAGGAATCAGAGGTTATAAAAACAGGAAGAAAAGGTTCCAGATTTTCCAAAGGACTCACTAGTTTGAGTGTTCTATATGTATTTTGTATGAATTTTGATAGCGGATGTTTGAAGATCCTGTAGGGACACAGTAATAAAAAATTTTGTTGGAATTGGGGATTCCGCTCGGGATGATTCACAGTTTGTAACTCTCTCTCTTTGTGTGTCTTTTAATATAAGTGTTCATTTTGTATCTCTCCATATTTCTCATATCTACATGCTCTAGAATGCTAGTGCTCCCATGTTCAAATGTGAATTTGTCATAGCAGATACTCATATTTACTCATCTATAGTGCTTTAAATATGGCTCAGGCAGGATACTTTGTTTCATTTTCTATTTTTTCCACCTTTCTTCTGATATTAACTACAATGGATTCTTATCTTTGAACGAGCCCAAATATATGGATTCTTATCTTTGAATAAGCCCAGTTTATATGGATTCTTATCCTGGGATAAGCCTGGTTATAGTTAATATCTTACTTCATCTTCTGCCATAGTCATCGCTCACATATAACTTGATAGCTGTGTGTTCATTTTAGAATTCAGCCCCCTTTTACAGAATTCTGTTTTAAATTTGTATGATGCATTTACTTATTGCAACTTGTACTCAGTTTCTACAGTTTTCCTAGTTGTTGTGTTTAACTTTGGGGTCTTGGTTCCACCCTTATTAAAACCATTCATCTGAGTGATATTAGCATGAGAGCGTTACATTGTCAACTGCAATCATTTGACTCATATGCTCCTTGCATTTAAGATGTCCTACGCACTAGTCTTTATACAACTCAAGGCTATCTCTAGGAGCTACAACATCTTTCTGGCACCGTTGTCGGGGATCAAATTTAAAGAACTAAATCCCTAGGTCTCGACAAATATTCATCCACCCTTCAGAATAGGTGAACAGGAAGGGTTGGGAGTTGTAGATTCGTCACCTTGGTGACTCCACTGTCATTCAAAAGATAAATCTATTTGCAGTCCCGGCTTCCCGAAAGCCACACCTGAGGTCAGATACATCCCAGTTGAGAACACCTTCAGTGTCTGATCTAGAGAATATTTTTCACAAGAGAAGTTGGAGAGAAAGACAATCAGCTTATACAGATATTCCCAGATTCTCCCTGGAAGACTCTCCATCCTCCTCTCAATTAGCACAAGATCAAAGTCCTGATTCTACTGCAAGAACCCTTGATTATACTTATAGTAGCTCCTCCCTTGAAAATATTGAAGTAAAAGACGAGGTTGAATCTGTAGATACCACAAACTTCTTTCTGCATCCCACTCCCAAAGCCGAAGAAGTTAAAGACGTCACAAAGGTTTCCACCTCTCATATTCTAGCATTTCAATCAACCCCTCAAGTTGTTGTTCAGTATATCCCCATTTTCATACATACTTCTCTTCCACCACCTCCTAATACACATCAAACTCTCCCACCACCTCCACAACCTCTGATGGTTGTTCCTGGCTTCCTACTGAACAAATATGCCCCCTGGAATTACCTTAGATCCTGAATGACATGCCTCAGGATTACTTAAAGATCCTACCTCGTTTCAATGGAGAAAATGATACTGAAGCTCAGAAACACCTGGAATTTTTCTGCGCCTTCGCAGAATATTTCAATGTTGAACATTTGGATGTGGTGTTGAGATTGTTTGTCCAGTCTCTAGATGGAGAGGCAAGAAAATGGTTCAAGACCCTGGGGGACCGCTCCATTAATAACTGGGAGGAAATGGAAAATGCCTTCATCAAGAAATGGGGAGAGAAGAAGGACCACAGATACTGTCTTACAGAATTCAACACACTTAGAAAGAGACATAATGAAGATGTGTCTAAATTCATCAAGAGGTTTAATAAATTATATACAAGTCTCCCAGCCAAAATGAAGCCTCACCAGACCACTGCTAAAGTGGTGTTTATAGCAGCCTTTGAGTCAGAATTCAGATTCTCTTTAAGAGAAAGGAAGTCTGCTACTCTGGATGAAGCCCAGAATGATGCATTGGAAGTAGAAGCCAACTTTTCTTCTACGGGTAAATCAAAAGGGAGGTCAAACCATGATGCTAGACGTAGAGGGAAAGAAGAAGCATCTACCTCAAGTTAAGATATAGAGGTAGCAAATTACAAAATCAAGGAGATGAATAAAATGATCAAGAACCTTTCGATCAAGTTGGTGAAGCTTGAGCTTGAAGCAAATAATTCCTCCTCTAGGCCACCTCAACCTGCTCCGAACAGGGGTTATAACCCCCAATACATAAATCCTCGTTTGCAAATATTACAAAGAGATCGGAAGGAGCAACACGACCACATATGGACCCCGCTGTATCTAGAAGGGCAGATGGATGGCCCTGCCGAAGACATTCCCGATGGGCAAGACGATCAATATCTTGCTTACTCAGACGGCGATGAAGTTGAGTTTTCTTTGCAAGAAGGTGAAGGAGTGTAGCTTTCCTTGCAAGAAGAAGAAGAAAAAACAAGTGCTGCTAAAGATCCAGAGATCAATGATTACTATAAACAATTTGTAGACTTCATGCAAGCACAGTTTCATAGAAAATATGATCTCAGCTCCTCTAGAAAGAGAACCCGCACACAAGAAGAAGAAGAAGAGATGCCTTAGAAGGAGACAATTGTTCAGAAATTTGGAGATAAAGGTAAGAAACCTATGACCGAACCTTTGCATCCTAATGTCTATGTTCCATATTCTTCAAATATAGTCCCCAACTCAATTGCAAAATTCAAGCCTATCCCAAAGGAAGAAACCCTCCAGCCGAGAGTAAAGAGCCAAAGGAAAGTCTTGTAGAGAAGCCTCCTCCTGTGTTTAGCCTTCAGAAAGAGCTGGAAAAAGTAAAAATTCTTGTCCCTTTGACTGAACTACTGAAATAGCCAGCCTACCAGTCTCAGGTGTCCTCTTTCATGCTTCCTCAAGCAGCAGTTCCAATCCCAGATAGTTTAAACCTCTAGGAAGAAAGGCCTATGGTCATGTTCGATCCTCATGTTGAGGAGTTAGATGCTTCAACTCCTCCTTTCTATGTCTCTTTAGTAATTCATGATTTGTTGTTGCACAACTGTATGCTAGATTCTGGGGTGTCCCATAACCTGTTACCCCCATCGATGATGGAGCAATTGGGGCTGCAGATCACTTTCCCATATAAAGATCTCTAATATTTTGATTCTAAAAGGCTGAAATGTTTGGGGATGATCAAGGATTTGGTGGTAAATCTAGCCCAAATCCCAGCTAAGAGCGTGGTAATGGATATAGTAGTGGCTAACATCCTAGCCTGGTTTGGGATGTTGTTATCAAGATCATGGGGCACAAAAATTAGAGGATCTATAAAGATAGACCTACCCTATGTGACCATCCCTGTGTTTGGAGTCTAAGAAAGGAGATTACACCGAGCAACAAGGTTTGTGAATATGCTCACTAAAGCTGATAATTCAGTAAATTCATCGGTGTATAACAAAGAGGGTGAGTTTTCTTGTCTAATGCTTGAAGAAGACCAAGATTACTTGTGGGAGCCATCTTTCTGTCAAGTAAAGACCGAGCAGTCTTCAAGTAATGAAGAAGGTGGGGTTTGGAACTTGCATTTTGATGGAGCCAACTCAAAGGAAGGGAATGGTGCTAGGATTCTCCTTATCTCCCCTACTGGACAACTTGTCCCATTATCTTTCAAAATGGAGTATGAAGCCACGAACAATGTGGCCGAATACAAAGCCTTGCTTCTAGGTCTACAAACAACAAAGAACATGAATATTCAGAGCTTGAAGGTTTTGGGAGATTCAGAACTGGTGGTGAGACAAGTAAGAAATCAATGTCAAGCTAAGCACCCATGACTGAGGGCTTACAAAAATGAGGTATGGGACTTGGTATAGAATTTCTTATTAGAATTCAATATTCAATTCATGCCAAGAAACCAAAATAGAATGGCAGACTCTCTTGCAGTAGTTGCAAGCACTTTCCGACCACCTCAGAACCCCCTCCTGAGGTACAAAATAGAGGTTCACTACCGTCCTTCCATCCCTAATAATGTCAAACACTGGCAGGTGTTTGAAGATGAAGAGCAAGTGAAAAGATTCATGGAGACTGTTGGGGAATTCTCCAATATGGACATAAATGTTGGCGAGGAGGAGACTGAGGACCTTCCTAAAAATAAATGGCAGGATATCATGGCTGGCCATAAGGTGCTGCAGCTCAAAGGGAATGTAATACCCAGAGGACTAGTCCCCCTGGAGAGGTTGTTCGATAAGAACAATTTCCCCATCAGGCCAAACAAGATCATTGAAGAAAATCGGGTAGATGACCTGAACCTCGACACTGAGGCCGATCCCAATATTATTAAATTATCTAATAAGGTACCTGAAGAATAAAAATAACAATATCGGAATCTATTTCAGACATATAAAGATTTATTTGCCTGGTCCTATCAAGATTTGAAGACCTTTTATGTTAGCATTATCCAACACAAGATTCCATTAAAAGGAGATGCTAAGCCACAAAAATAGAAATTAAGATAGATTAATCCTTTACTCCTTCCTTCCATAGAAAAGGAAATCAAGAAATTGTTGAAGGCTAAGATTATTGTGCCATTAAGATATTCTGAATGGGTGGCCAACTTGGTCCCAGTTCGAAAGAAGAACGGGGAAATAAGATTGTGTGTTGACTTTCGAAACTTGAACAAAGCATCTCTGAAAGACAATTATCCACTTCCCAAGATGGACAATATATTGCAGAAGGTGGTAGGATCTTCACGAATGTCCATGATGGATGGATTTTCTGGGTATAATCAAGTAGCAGTGCTTCCGGAGGACCAAAAGAAAACTACATTCAGTACTCCTTAGGGAACATTTATGTATGCTCGAATGCCGTTTGGATTGATCAATGTGGGAGCTACATTCCAAAGGGCCATGGACATTTCTTTTGTGGGAGAACAAGACAAATTCATGGTGGTGTACCTAGATGATATCACAGTCTTCTCAAAGGACGATGCCAATCATATAGAGCATTTGCGCAGAACCTTTGACAAGTGCCACAGGTATGGATTGTCTTTAAACCCACAAAAATCTTTGTTTTATTTAGAAGAGGGTAAAATGTTGGGGTATATTGTAACAAAGGCAAGGGTGAAAATTGACCCGAAAAGGGTAGAAGTAATAAATGGTATATCCTTGCCCAGAAACAAGAAGGAGGTCCAAGTTTTTCTTGGACGTATCAACTTCTTGAGAAGATTCATACCGAACTATGCAGAGATAATCTGGTACATAACTGAGATGTTGAAGAAGGATAATGAAGTAAAATGGACTACTGAGTCATGAGAAGCTTTTAACAGAATAAAAAATGCTTTCGTAGAAGCCCCAGTATTAGCAGGACCTGATTATGCAAAACCCTTCATGATATTTTCATTTGCATCTCCCCACACCATCGCAGCTATATTATTGCAAAAAAATGGGGAAGGTCATGAACAACCTATTGCATTTTTCAGCTAAGTGCTTCGTGACGCTAAGCTAAAATATAACATCCTAGAGAAATAGGCTTATGCCTTGGTCAAATATTTGAAGGCTTTTCGGATGTATGTATTGCAGTCAACTATAACTGCATTCATACCCATAGCGGCTATAAAAGACATCTTGATTCAGGGAGATAGTGAAGGAAAGAGAGGAAAATGGATAGCCAAGTACAGCAGTATGAGTTGGAGATACGCCCCATTAAGCTAATAAAGGGACAGGGATTAGCCAAAATCCTTTCTGAATCAAACTGTCAAGCTTTAGGGATAAATTTGTCTATGGTGGCCAATGAAGATCCTGGGAGAGTAGACGAGCAACACGAGATAGAAACCGCTACACAAAAGACCCATATGAATTACCTTCTCAGTGCATGGTACAAAGAAATTGTAGAATACCTCTTAAATCTTAGATGTCCTCCAAGCTGCGATAAGTCAAAGTATAGAACACTGAGGCTAAAATCTCAGAATTTCATCGTAGCAAATGGTCGTTTGTACTGGAGAGACCCATCGGGCATACTAATTTTATGTCTCATGGAAAATGAAGTAGAAGAAGTGATGGCAGAATTCCACGAGGGCATCTGTGGTGGCCACTACAACTGGAGGGTCATGGCACACAAGATTCTAAAAGTAGGCTTTTTCTGGCCCAGAATTTTCAGAGATGTTTATGCTCAAGTAACAGCCTATGAAAAATGTCAGAAATTTGCTGAAAGGAAAAAGTTCACACCTTTGCCTATGATCCCGGTGCACATAGAAGAACCTTTCCAATAGTGGGGAATCGATTTCATCAGCGAAATTCATCCTGCCTCAAGTGGGCAACACAAGTGGATACTAAGAGCCACCGATTACTTCACTAAATGGGTAGAGGCCATGCCAGCAAGGAATTCTATACACACAGTGGACATCAAGTTTCTAGAAGATAATATTATCTCAAGGTTTGGCTGCCCTGCTAAGATCGTCACAGATAATGCTCATGCTTTTAAGTCTGTCAAATTCACCAGTTTTTTCCAACATTATAATATTGGGTTAGGACACTCTACTACATACTATCCACAGGGAAACGGATTGGCAGAATCCTCAAACAAAAATTTGGTAAGGGCATTGAGAAAGGCCATAAATGAAAACCAGAAGAACTGGGATTCACAGCTCAAGTTCGCGCTATGGGAAAACAAAATCACCAGCAAAAGGTCAATAGGAAAATCCCCATATGAATTGGTCTATGGTAGAGCAGAGTTTTTCCGATACAATTGGCCTTACCTATAGCTATATTCATGCAGGATTGTCAAGAGGAACCAAACGATCTTACCAGAAGAATAAACCAGTTAGTAGAGCTGGAAGAGACTCAAAGTCAAGTAAATCAAAGGTTGAATGAGTACCAAGAGAAAATGAAAGACATGTTCGATCAACATGCTAAAGATAAAGAGATGCAGGTCGGAGATATGGTGCTAAGATGGGACATAAGAAGGGCTGAGAAAGGAAAGCATGGAAAGTTTGATCCTCTATGGTTCAGACCTTTCAAAATTGCAGAAGCCAGAGGAAACAATACTTTCAGACTGGAAAATTTGCAGGGTGATCTACTCGAAGCCCTTGTGAATGGGAAATTCTTAAAACCCTTTTTCCAATATTGATTCAGGCTGAGAGGTCTGCTGTATGATATTGTACATTACTCAGTTGCTTTTATTATGATGTTTTTTGTTTTGATTTCTCATGAAGAAAGAAGAGAAGGCATCAAGGGACTGTGTTCGCAAGAAGAAGGCTAACAGATGGTCTGTGGAGTTCTCAACGCGTTCGAGGACAAATGGTTTGTCCCCAAGTGGAGCCAATGTTGTTATGACATCCCTCACTGAGCTGGGATGTCTAATGATAAGTAGCCTTATACTGCAAAGCAAATACAACAAGGACCGCATGGACTGTCTAAGCCCCATTTTCACCTATCAGAACCCTTGAAAAGGCTAAAAATCCACCTTTTTGCTTTGAAAGCACTCATTTAACATATCGAGCCTCTAAGCGCCTTTCGGCTTAAGCCCTCAGCCCCCATTTCTCATATGACCCCACTCTATGTCCGACTGATAAAAGTCCTTAAGCCTCCTTCGGCCATCAGACTTTGCTGGTTCCCAAATCCACTCATTTTCTCTTTTTTTTCACTGATGAGGTTCATCTTTGCTGAAGAGATCTTGACCATTGATCTCCATAGATCCAATGGCCATTGCACATCACCTACCCATCGCGCATTGCACTTTGCTTCATTCAAAGTTCTCGTTCCCGAATTCTTTTCCACCGATGTGCGAAACCCTAACGAGATCCTGACCATTGATCTCCTCTCGCAAATCCAACTGTCATCGCTCGTCATGCTTCACCTATGCATCACACATCGCACGTCACTCTTCCCTATTTCCATCCGCCTTTTATATTTTTTGGCTAATGAGTGAAACCCTGATGTAATCCCGACTGTTGATCTTCGTAGATTCAACGGTCCTTGCTCCATTGTGCTGCGCCCATCCATCGCACATCGCACATCGCTGCACTCCACTT
Source organism: Pinus albicaulis (assembly GCA_034641835.2). Classification (NCBI taxonomy): domain Eukaryota; kingdom Viridiplantae; phylum Streptophyta; class Pinopsida; order Pinales; family Pinaceae; genus Pinus; species Pinus albicaulis. The sequence goes on from CM076577.1 coordinate 659,794,544, forward strand.
TCAATCTATTTTTCAATGCCAATGTTCTTTCCCTGTCGATATAATCTGAGCCGTTGATCGCAATCGATCCAATGGTCAGTGTTGTCTCGCTGTTTCGCTGTCCTCCACCTCATTCATTCATTTATGTGAAGCCGCGATATGATCTGGACTGTCAATCCTCCTGATCGAACGGTCATCGCTTCATCGCTGCATCATGGTTCACCCCTCCCCTTGCACCATACATACCTTTGTTTGATTCTGCGATGCGTCCTCCACCATCCGATTAACCCGAATCTACGATGCAAGATCACTGCGGGGCACCCGACCAAAGTGGCCCGTACTCCCCAGTGCCCCCGCAGTTGACTCATTTGACTACGAAATATCTTCATCCAACGGTCCATATTCACTGCGGAGGCACCCGGCCTGCAAACCCATCCATACCCCCAAGCGCCCCTGCAGTTGATCTCCACCATTGATTTCCATCATGATCCAATGGTCCTCACTCCATCGCTCAATCGCTACTTTCCTGATCACTCACCCAATATTACACTCCCCCGCTCCAATCTGGACAGTCGATTTCCCTCATCCAATGACCCACATCACTCTCACCTTATAACCCCGCAACTGATCATCCCGCTACATGACAGGATTGCTGACATCATCTCGTCAGTCCCACCTGACCGCGCTGGGCTTTTCATGGTGCTTCCGTTCAATCTCCACCGTTGTTTTCCCCAAATCGGATGGTCCGCATTCATTTTCGCGTTCATTTCTCCCACAACCCTCCATAGTACATTTTGAACATGAAATAGGAAGTTTTCCTATGGACATGTGTCATCCACCAAGCCATATTGCATTCATTTGGCCCATTACCACTTACCACCCAAATCCTATGCGAATACCACCTCCAATATTCCCAAAAAACCACCATTTCATCTCTATGCACAAAATTCAGTTTTGAACCTTAGTTTTCATGGTTTTTTTCCATGAGGCCCTTTTCTGCTGCATCCACCACTTCCTCACTACTCCTCTACCTTCACCTGAGCCTTCTAAAGCAGTCTACCCCTCATCGCAGGATTTATTTAACTGGTTTGTTGTCTTTGCAGGTTTTCATTCCATTTTAAGTACACAAGCTATCTCATAGCCAATCGCAGCGGCTTGAGGCCGAGGATGATGATCCTCCACGCCCAAGAAAGTAAAGAAAAGCGATAATAAGGGTCAGTTTCAAGTATTACTCGGTGGATCATGACCATTGGCCATTCTATAAGACCCTCCAGCACAGAAGGCCAGCTCTTCCACTACTAATAGTATCGCATTCTCCAGCACAGAAGGCCAGTCCTTCCCACGACTAACGGTATTTCCTTTGCCAGCAGCAGCAGGGGCTCCACCTCATCAATAAGCAATGATCATTCATGACTAGGCCTATTTGGCATTTTTACCTCTTGTTCTTTTCGCCTTGTCATTTCGAGTGAAATCCTTATTTCACTTCTGCAGTTTTCACTTTCAGTTTAGTAAATTGTTTACATTTCAGTTAGAAATGGCTTTAGGCCTGCGCTGTAAGCTGATGAGAGGCGGTTTTACCTCATTATCATTTCTGTTTTTGGTTTAGACCTATAACAGCATACAGGCATGCGGGGAAGATATTTTCCCAAAATATCTTCTCATGCATAGGAATCAGAGGTTATAAAAACAGGAAGAAAACACTAACAAAAGGTTCCATATTTTCCAAAGGACTCACTAATTCGAGTGTTCTGTATGTATTTTGTATGAAATTTTATAGTGGATGTTTGAAGATCTTGTAGGGAATTAGTAATAAAAATTTTTGCTGGAATTGGGGATTCCGCTCAGGATGATTCACAGTTCGTAACTCTCTCTCTCTGTGTCTTTTAATATAAGTGTTCATTTTGTATCTCTCCATATTTCTCGTATCTACATGCTCTGGAATGCAAGTGCTCCCATGTATATATGGATTCTTATCTTTGAACGAGCCCAGATATATGGATTCTTATCTTTGAATAAGCCCAATATATATGGATTCTTATCTTGGGATAAGCCCGGTTATAGTTAATATCTTACTCCATCTTCTACCATAGTCATCGCTCACATATAACTTGATAGTTGTGTGTTCATTTTAGAAGTCGGCCCCCTTTTACAACATTTTGTTTTAAAGTTGTTTGATTCATTTACTTATTGCAGTTTGTACTCAGTTTCTACAGTTTTCCTAGTTGTTTTGTTTAACTTCGGGGTCTTGGTTCCACCCTTATTAAAACCATTCATCTGAGTGATATTAGCATGAGAGCCTTACATTTTCAATTACAATCAGTTGAGTCATATGCTCCTTGCATTTAAGATGTCCTAGGCACTGGTCTTTATACAACTCAAGGCTGTCTCTAGGAGCTACAACAGTGAGAAAGAGAAAGACAAAGGGAAAAATACGGTGAAGGATTAACCGAATCCCTTAGGAAAAGATAGTGTTGATGCTAAATGGAATAAATGACTAGTCTCATCTTAAATATATTAAACAAGATAGCCCCCCTTGAGATTTAAGGATTGAGAAGAAACCCCATGCAACAACCCAAGAACCCAAATTTCATTCGAAGGCTATTCAACCCTCATATAATGAAGAGGGATAGGAAAATGGAAGAACCACACATTCTATCCTCATTATGGAGGGAATTTAATTTCTAAATAGACAAATCGTATAATGATACCAAGTAAGAAGAAGACACCCACTGGGTTGATGACAAAAAATCCACTTTTAATCTAACAGAAGATTGTTATATGAATTTCTTATCATCACAAGTGGATTACAATATGAAATATGAATGGGGATTATTTACCACATAACATCAACATATCACATATGTAATAGTGGTATAACTACATAGGGAGTATGACTTGTGTTCGAGATTAGGAAGGCCAACAAGGGGAGAGGGTTAGGAAAAAGAATTGTCATCTCAAGTGTATCTTGAACCATCTCATTTTCCCAATCCCAAAACTTCCAATGGAATGAGGAATCCAAAAGAATCCTCATACCATGGGAAACCAGCTAACCTAAATAATGAAACTCAAAATTCACAAGAACCCGCATTGTGAGTTCCACAAAAATAATTTTCCAAAGAAAATGAAAAAAAAAAAAAAACAACCACAATGTTTGACCTTAAACAAAATCAAAGTCCTAGTTCCCTTATCCAAGTTATTTCAAAACTAGATTTACAAATATCACACCAAAAAAATTATTGATCCCACTAAGCGACCATCCTACAATAATAGTCTCAACATACAAGAAGACCACCCTATTATGATTTGTGACCCACATGTAGAAGAAGGAGAAGACAACATTTCGCATTTATACATCACATTAAACATACATGATAAAATATTGCACAATTTTATGCCTTACCAAGGTGCATCTCATAAAATTATGCGAAAATCAATCATACAAGAGTTGGGTCTTGAAATTACTAAAATGTACCATGACCTTTATTCTTTCGATTCCTATAGATTCAAGTTTGTAGGCCTTATCCAAGACCTCATCATGTACCTCACCCAAGCACCCATAAATACTTTTGTATCTAACTTTCCTATTACTGGGAGAAGGTAAGCTAGGATAGGATCTTGAATTGGAGCTCAATATTTATCTACGTGATCTTAATATGTATCTAAAGTTGCTGTGAAATTCTTCTTTTGTGCTCTTCCCTACCAGGTAAACGAGTAAAACTAAATCCTATAATTGGTGAATATGTACTTTGAATTGGATATTCTTAGGTTTTTCTTTGTTTTCCCTTTCCTTTTGGAGGGCTCATGGCGCCTATTTACTGACCAATTTGTGGTCGTAAGTCATAACCATTACCCGAATTATGTGTGACTTATGTTGAGAGTACATGTGATTACTAGTACGTGTGGAAAGTATATTATGCATCTAAGCAATTACTTTTAGAAATATTTTTACACACTAGTGGTATGCACATTATATAAATATATATATATATATATATCTATATATATATATATATATATATATATATATATATACACCCTTGTTAATAGATGGGAATAAAGTCCAAGCATAGTAGAAGGTTCACCACCACTAGAAACAAAGGTAGCAAAGTTAGACCCAGTTCCCATCTAGCTAGATATCCTAACCAAATATATTATTCTATTGTATAGATCTTAGGCAAGAAAATTAGGAGGGAAACTGAAAATGGATTTGTCTTATTCCACCATACCAACCTTTGTGGGACAATAAAGGAGATTGTATAGAGAGTTAAAATTACAATATGTGGTTATAAACAGCAATAAGTCAAATAATTATCCCATCTATGCAGTGGAGGAGTCCATGGAATGTTACAATATATTTAGTGAAACATAAATTATTGGAAAAGTAAATGGAATTCTTGTTTATAAAAATAGCTAGTACAAGGTTCACATGTAGTTTGGAAGCTATTCTTTGATGGTGCCACACTCCAAGGAAGGAACAGGGGAAAGACTAGCTCTGATTCCTCCACATGGATGATGTATACCACTATATTTCAAGCATTAATTTGATGTTACCAACAATGTTGTGGAGCATGAGGCATTCATTTTAGGATTGAAAATAACAAGAAAAATGGGGCTAAAAAACATAACAACATTTAGAGATTCTGAATTGGAGGTATTTTAAATAAGGAATGTATACACTACTAAGCACCCCAAAATGTAGTCCTACTAGAATGTTGTATGGTATGTAATTGATAATTTATTTAAGGTATTCAATATCATAGCTATCATCATAAAAAATAAACAGTAGGTTGTTGCACTAACTACAACTGCTAGTTCCTTCAAGCCACCTGAAGAGTTGATATTGGAACATGAAGTAGACATGCGATATAGGCCATAAATCCTAGAGAATATCATACAATGGAATGTATTCAAGGATGATAAGTAGTTTTTTTAATTCTTGGGGCTTGTATAAGAATTCACAAACATCAACATCAATTAAGAATATAAATTATTGTGAAACTACGAACGAGGATAAGAGACAGGGATACAGGGAGATGCAACATGATTCTTGAATCAAATCAAAGGCCACATGATCAAGTTGATGAAAATTTTCATACGGAAGTGAAATTTCCCCTTGGGACAAATATTTTATCACAGTGATGTGTCCACCAATCCTATTTTTCATCCAATGATAGATAATGTGGAAGAACACAACTTGGGCACCAAAGAGAATTCTCAAAAGGTAAAACTTTCCAAATCTCTAGAGCCTACATGAAAAAGAGGTATGTTGAATTATTTAAGCAATTTAAAGATGTATTTGCATGGAGTTATGCATATTTGAGAACATATGATACTTCTATCACACAACATAGAATTCCTCTGAAGGAGGGATTTAAAACTTTTGTGTAGATACTAAGGATGTTGAATCCCATTCTTCTGCCCATGATCGAGAAGGAAATCAGAAAGGTATTGGACGATAAAATAAGTGTGCCAATAAGATAATTTGAGTAGGTAGAAAATTTGGTGCCCATAAGAAAGAACAACATAGACATAAGGTTATGCATGGATTTCAAAAATTTGAACAAATGATCATTGAAGGATAATTATCAATTTCCCAAGATGGGCCATTATCTATAGAAGGTGATAGGAACATCAAGAATATTGATGATACGGTTTTTCAAGTTATACTCAAATAGGCATGCATGAAGAAAATTAAGAAAATAAAGCATTCACAACACCATGGGGTGCATTCATGTATGAGAAAATTCCATTTGGATTGATACATGCAGGGGAAAACTTCCAAATAGCAATGGACATTGAATTTGTTGGTGAAAGGGAATAAATCATCATAATTTACTTGGATGACATGATTGTTTTATCAAGGAAAACTGATGAAAATTTGGAGCATCAAAATAAGGTATTTCTGAAATGTGAGAAATATGAATTGTCTTTGAATACCAAGAAATATTTCTATTCTCTCCAAGGAGGAAAATTTTTGGGATACATTGTGTCGGAGGAGGATTGAAGGTTGATCCATAGAGAGTAGTGGTTGTATCCAAGATAGTGCTACCCAAAAATGAGGAGGAAGTATAATCAATATTTTTTGGGAAAATAAATTTCCTACAAAGATTCATTCCAAATTTATTGGAGAATTTAAAGCATATCATAGGAATGTTGAAGAAAAATAGTTATTTAAAATCGACTACAGAAATTAGGGCCTCATTTTAAGAGAGAAATAAAGCTATCAGAGAGACATTTGTCCTAGTCAGTCTATACGTCATAAAATATTTTCAAATATTTTATTTTTCTTTAGAACACACAATAGTAACTATATTGCTATTACAAAATAATGACGAAGGATATGAGCAACCAATAGCTTTTTTCAGATGCGCATTGTGAGATGGAAAACTAAAATACATCATATTTGACAAGCTAGGTTATTCAATGGTAAATCCATCCAAGCCTTTGAAAGAATACGTTCTACACTCAAGGGTGAAAACTTATGTTCCATTAGCTCCGATAAAGGATATATCACACAACCAAATAGTGATGGAAGACATGGAGAGTGGATTGCAAGGCTACATGAATTTGAAATGGATATCAAACCTACTAAGTTAGTTAAAGGCCAAGGATTCGCCAAAATTCTCACTAAATCAAACCACGTGGCACATGGCATATGCACCAATGAAGAAATTTGCAACACCTACGGAAAATAGAACCCACAATAACTGCTTCATATTGGGAGATAAAATACAAAACAACCTCTTGTTCCACCAGGAAGGAATACATAAGAAACCTTCCCACTAGAAAGAAGGAATCCACAAGAAACCTTCCTAAAGAGCCTTTCAAAAATTCAAATATATAGCTCATACAAAGATATTATATTTTTCCTGTAAAATTGATGAAAATGATTTTCTAGTTTTTGTCGTTTTCAAATTTTTACTGGTATTGATCCTGGACCTATGGGTTATTAGCCCACAATTCAGCTCATCCTTGCTTCCATTGCAAACTAAAGTACCCTGTGGTCTACATTTAGTAGTAATTCATCAAACAAATTCAAAGGATCTATGCCGCAAGTCATTAGTGCATTAAATAACCATGCACACAAAAAAAATTACATAATCTAGGCATTAAAATTAATTTAATTATTATGTTATTACATGGTAACTCGGTGAGTCTAATATTCCTCTAATTGACTGCATATTTTCAATGCCCAAAGGGTACAATTTATAGATGAAATTACAATATTGTGGATCACTTCAAGATCCATGATCTTCTCCATAAAGCTCTCAACATGATCCTCTCCACAAAGCTCTCAACATGGATTTTGTTCACAAAGCTCTCAACATGGATTTTGTTCGCAAAGCTCTCAAAAAATTTCTAATATCCCTCATCGATATGATTTTTCAATTAACAAAACCCTTGTCTTTTGATGCAAGTTTTCTCACTTTCATCTTCTAGAAGTGGTTCTTGTTTATTTTTCATAGGATGGGTTGATGATCTTACATCAAACTCCAAAAGTACAAAAAATTATGACATCCTAGTCATATTCTTTCTAGTATTCTTGTAACAAAATCAACTTTGAGCTGTAACACACCTCTATAGTAACAAGTATCCACCTTGCTACATGATACCTCACCAAACTTTCTACTAAGTTTGGTATTTTGGAATATTCTTATTTATTTTCTCTAGAACCCTACGAGCACTCGTTTCTCTTGGTCATTACAAATATTCTCACATTCCTCTATTGTCACCTGCACATAGAAAACAAATATCTTACCATTCCTTCAACCACTTGTACCTTCTACCTCTTCTTCTTCTCTAGACTACACACAGGAATATTCTACTCTCTAATACCGCTTGATGAAAATAATTTTGGGGGTTTTTCATTTTCAACTTTTTACTGGTAGTGATCCTGGACCTGTGAGTTATAAGGCCACAACTCATCTCATCCTCACTTCCACCGCAAACTAAATAACCCTTTGGTCTACATGTAGCATTAATTCATCAAAGAAAGTCAATGGATCTATGCATAAAGTCATTAATGTATTTAATCACCATGCACACAAACGAAATCACATAAACTATGCATTAAAATTAATTTAATTGTTATGTTATTACATGGTGCCTTGGTGGGTCTAACATTCATCCAATTGACTGCTTATTTTAAATGAACAAAGGATATAATCTATAGAGGAAATTAAAATATTGTGGATACTTTCAAGATCCATGATATTCTCCATAAATCTTTCAACATGATCCTCTCCACAAATCTATGAACATGGATATTTTTCAAAAATATCTCAACATGGATTTTTTTCACAAAGCTCTCAACAAATTTACAAGATCCCTCCTGGATCTTATTTTTCAATATTTTTAACAAATCCCTTTTATTTTGATGCACTTTTTCTAATTTTCACCTCTTATAAGTAGTTCTTATTGATTTTTCATAGGATGGGTTGATGCTCATTCATCAAAAACCTACAATGTCCACTTAAGATGCCAAGAATAAAATTCAAGTCTCTCAAGCTCAAGGAAATAAATTTTGTATTGTAGGAGATAACTTATGCTAGAAAGATCATGTTGTAGTGCTGCTCATATATGTTACTAAAGACCAAGTACAAGAGCCCTTTGAAAATATTCATCATGTCATCTTTGGAGGACACCAAGCTTGGAATGATACTGCATACAATATTTTGAGAGCATGATACTATTGTACATCCATATTTATAGATACCAATATTTTGAGAGCATGATACTATTGTACATCCATATTTATAGATACCAATATTTATAGATAGCAAAGGAAAGTTGAAGTCTCTTCTGCTAAAACCAATAAAACTCCAAGCTTTATTTCGACAATGGGTGCTAGATTTTATTGGTGAAATCCATCCAAACTCAAGTGGAAAACATAAGTACATTCTCAAAACCAAAAATTACTTCACCAAATGGGTGGAACTAATTCCTAATTGGAGGGCCAATCGGAACATCATAGCAATGTTCTTAGAAGAGAACATTCTAGGAATATTTGGTTGCACAAGAAAAAGCGTGACAAACAATGCCAAGGCTTTTGTTTATGGTGCTAGAATTCGCCAAAACTAGGGGGTAATGGGCCTCATTAATATTTATAAATCAAGGCCCATTTGGCCATCCTTCAACATATTATTACCTCTCTCCTTACATTTGATAACACCTTTTTTACTATAATATGTTTATTAGGAAGATTATAGGATGTTTATCATATCTTGTGGCCTAACATGATTAATGTGTAGAAAAAGGGTGCATTTATTGTGAATAAGTAAGTTGGAAGTAGATGGAGGAGATGTACGAGGCTTCTCCCATGCATTTACTCACATATAGATCGAATTACTCCGTGTATTTTCTCACCTACAAGTTGACTTGCTTCTTGTATTTACCCAAAGAAAATTCAAGGATATATTGAACAACTGATGCACTCAAGGACTACAAGGATATCAGGGAGATAGATCCACCTTTATAGGGATTTTGGAGTGAATTAACCCTCCTTCCAAGAATTATTCCCACTCAACCATCATTTTAGAAATAAAGAAACCCAAGGGCTCAATAGGATTCAAACTTTTAGAGAAGAATAGTCACTGTTAGAGCTAGGATTGTAATATTCATTCAACCCATATCATGTGCTTGAGCACTTTTTGAGATCAATGAGAATTATTTTGTTTCCTTTAATCCAAGTGTGTTCTAGAGGGATAGGTTCCCTTAGTTTAAGGCCCAACACAAGAACTCTAGTATCTCTCCTTTGTACATTTTATTATGCATCTTTATTTTTTGTACTTAGATTAGCAACATTTCCTTTCTTGCAAGTTTTGTCTATATGAAACGTTTCCTTTTCATATTTGTTAATCACCTTGGAAAATATGGTTGTAGGCTTTATATTGGAAACACAAAAAGATAGATTTCATTTTTTTATGCAGTAGATAGATCTTGAATAAAATTCAACTCATCCTTTCCTTTCTATTTTAATTTTCAGCAATTAATATTGTTAATGTGCTTTAGATGTTTTGCAAGATTGAGTAATCTCTGTGTTGTAAATTTCATAATATTGGTTTTCAGGGCATAGAACTATCATTTTCACTTGTAAACCTACCATCAGAACCCTACTTCCTTCCTCAACAACCTCTTCAAGAAAAAATTTCACTGAGAACTCATTTTGAGATTTGTTATGGGCCATTGTTTTCATTTCGCCTTGTGTAAGATGGGATCCCAAGGGGTACTAAGCCTGGAAAGGACCTCATACACCCTTATTCTACCTAAAACTACCCTTATCTTCAATAAAACCCTTCAATCCCTCATAATTCTCTTATATTCAATCTTGTAGCAAAATAAGGAAATCATGTAGCATCTTATAACACCATGTAGAAGCCTTCCAAACTTGACCAGAATTGCTCTTAAAGATATATTTTTTCCTCTTAGCCCTTGTTGATGTCTCCTAGGCCTTAGAAGCAATCTTTACATAGATAAAATACCACCTAGTACCTTTATTTTCACCTCCACAATTAGTTTCTGCAATTAGGGTTAGTGATTGAGTCCATGAATTTAACAACACAATGATGCTTTGCTTTGTCAATTCTTGAAGAAAGTATTGGATTTTTTCGTTAGCATATCATATCATTTGAATTCCATATTTTAATATTTATTTCATTCTCTTTAATTGATGTTGTTAAACTAAGTTTGATTTTTGCAATAAATTTGGGTTTACATTCCAAGCATTGTCATTTTTTTTCAATCAGACTAGAATTTCCTTATGCAACATTTAAATTTCGTATAAGTAGATTAGTGTTTCCTTCTTATGAAATATTTACATTTCATAAAAGTAGATTAGCATATCCTTTTATGCAACATTTATGTTTCTTGGAAATAGATTAGAACTCTCTTTCATATAGAACCTAGATTTAATTTGCAAAATAGTTTCTACATGCCTTGGTTTGATCCACTGTCTCATAGAAACTTAAGTAGAAATTAGCTTACTATGCATACAAAATTGTCACCTCTTAGATTTTTTCAAATCCTAAAATGATAGATTAAAATTAATATCTGTCGGAGTTGCAACATTCTTGTTGTAATACCAAATCTCATCATTTTTTGTACCGTTGTCGAGGAGGTGTCAAAGTAGGTGTTGATTCTAGTTTGAGTTTCTTTCTCTTTTCATTGTATTCCCTAAAAATAAAAAAGAATCTTTGCATCAACTTTTTTGTATATAGGAATATCCAAGAAATTGAAAGAAAACAAACAAAATGAAACATATTTTTTCATGCCTCATAGGGTTAAGGATAGCCTAGGGAGAATTATTCCAAAAAATCCCACCCCTACAACCGGTCAACTATCACTCTTATTTGGTGACTATGAACCTCCTACTCTAAACACAGAGGAATTGAAGAACCCTTTAGGTGAACAACTAGATATCTTTGAATAACCCATAGGGGATAAAGAACCTACATCACCCACCCAAAATATGGTTGAAACCAAACATCCTAAGCTCTTTCATATTAGAGAAACCAATGGGGAAGCCATAATGAAGAATATAAGCTCCACTACTCTCTAGCACTTCCATGGACTAAATTTTGAGGATCCTAATACATTCATGTTTGAGAACCTATAATTACAATTTTGACTAGTTGAAGCTGAATTGTTTTCCTTCCACTCTCAAGGGTGCAACCTTGCACTCGTTCATGAGCTTGGAAGGAGACAACATCACCACTTGGGCTCAAATGCGGAAATATTTCAATAAAAAAATACAAGGATTATTGTATATCAAGGGACACAAAATAGGAGATCTTCCAGATTACCCTAGGACTAAATGAATCGTTAGAGGACAGATAAAATGTTTGAAATCAACTATATAAGAGGTAATTACTCCCTTAAGCTAGAGTCATTGAAGCTTGTACTCCTCCATAGGATTAGAAAATATTTGATGGAGACCCTCAATATTTTTTTTGGTGGAGAAATTTATAATATGCCTTATGAAGACATTAAGAAAATATTTAAGAATCATTATAGAGATGCACGGAAGAGATGTAGGTCTAGTGAAGGCCTGGTCAATCCTTCTCCCTCTACCTCAACTATAAAACATGAAATAGGGAGTATGTTAGAAGGATTTAAGAGTGAAATGTTGCATACATTTTCCTTAAAAATGGATACCATGTAGATCAAGAAGAAGCAAGGATAGGTAGAAAGTGCATTGGATATATTTTTCCCTAGATGCACGAAAATGCACCCCAAAAATGAGTGTCCACTAAATGTAACAGAATTCCACTCTATTTGTGAGGAGAACCATGTAACTAACAAATTCCACTCTCTTCCACATATAAAGGTAGTATACCAAGGGGTAGAGGGTGGCTTGGAGCATCTTTGTTTTGTCAATCAGAGAAGGCCACACGAATGTCGTCTGTATCAACAAGGCATGAAAAATTTGCATTACTCTCCTTTTAATCCAAGTCAGAGTGCTAATTTGTAGTATATATACAATTCCAATGTGTAAATGATATTTCATTGAAAAAATTATTATGAAAATTGCATGACACTAATGTTTACATCCTTTGAAAAATCCAAGGTAACTATAGTCAAATGTGATGTATGCCAAAGCCTTCTCCAAATTTTTTGTCATTTTTCAACATTTGTCACTTGCTAACTTAAACTAGTCATTTTTTAACTTACTTTGCATGTATTTGATAGTGCTTGAAGGCTTAAACAATAAATTTGTCGGTTTTTTTTAGTACACATATAGTTGTTATTTTCTTTTTGTAAGTTGAACTAGTAACCCTACTTCATGGTCATGTCCAAGAATAACACCCAAATAGGGTGGGGAAATGAACCAATGACTTAACATGTAATAGTTCCTTAACATGGCACCTAATCACCATCTATCCAAGACCTCGTGAACATATATAATTGTTATTTTCTATATATATATATATATATATAGAGAGAGAGAGAGAGAGAGAGAGGGTGGAATTTATTTTCAAAGTTTTACAAATGTGTTTTCATTAGTTACATTTAAGAATTTAAATTGTTTATTAAAAAATGTTTTTTTAAATTAATAAAAAATATTTTTTATTTGTTTTTTTTACATATAACAATTTAAATTAATTTTAATACAATTTAAAAATTACATTGAAGTGAAATCCTTATAAGAACATCAGGAATTGTACTTATAAAGTTAATATATAACACCCTTTTTGTCGAATAACTATATAACACCCTTGTTACATCATTAACAATTGGACAAAACCCAATTACATCTATTTTATTTTTCCTTTTTCCTATTTTAATACATTTAATATTTTAATATGTTTAATATTTTTACCTTGAGTGAATTATTCTATAAAGTATCAAACATATTTGTAATAGACTCAAATATAACCCTATTTTGCATCCCATTCTTGCCATGTCCTAGAAAATCTACACCATCACTTCGAAATTTTCAATACAATGGTTTATAATATTAATCCTAGGGTTAAATATGAATCTTATGGTTTAGAATATTAATCTTATTGTTTTTAATATTAATCCTGGAGTCTTTAATATTAATCATGGGGTTTAATATTGATCCCTAGTTTTATGATATTAATATTGTGATTTATAATATTGATATTAGGGCTTATAATATTAATCCTAGGGTGTGTAACATTAATCTTAGGGTTTATAATGTTAATCCTAGGTTTTTTTAATCCTAGGGTTCATAATGATAATTCTAGGGTTTATAATAATAATCCTAGGGTTTGTAATATTAATTATAGGGTTGAATATTAATCTCGTCGTTTACGATATTAATGTTATGGCTTATAATATTAATCCTTAGGTTTATAATAGTAGGGTTTATAATATTAATTTTATAGTTTATAATATTAGTATAAGGGCTTATAATGTTAATCCTAGGGTTTATCAAATCCAGTTACATGCATTTTTTTTCCTATTTTAATATGTTTAATATTTTTATCTTGAGTGATTTATGTTGTAAAGACTCAAACATAACCTATTTCACTTCCCATTCTTTCCATGACTTGGAAAATCTACACCATCACTTCGAAATTTCAAATCTTAGGGTTTATGATATTAATCCTAGGGTTATATATTTTTCCTAGGGTTTAAAATATTAATATTAGTAATTATAGGGTTTATAATATTAATCCTTGGGTTTAATATTAGCACTACATTTTATAATCCTTAGGCTTAATATATTAAACTATAGGGTTTATAATATTGATCCTAGTGTTTAACATGGTTCCTAAGGTTTATAATATTAATATTGAAAATCCAAAATGGGTGGGAAAAGATGGTATGAATTTGCATTAAGATTTATTTTCTCTATTCTATAGAGAATGGCTTTGCCATAGAAAATGATCCTCAAGATGGCTACCTTGTAGCCTTTGGGCAAGAGGATATTGGCACTAAAATTTATTATCTGCAAGGTCAGGGGTATCTATTGTTAATACTCGAGAAGTTTTGAAGGGGTTTAAGGCATTCTGTGACCAAGGAGACTTTTGATGTGGGGCCACTCGGCCTTGTGAAAGCCTCTTCCATTAGGGCTTATAACTTCAAGATTTATGTTTCATGGCCTGTAACAAACATGGAAGGTGATATCAAAGCACTAGCGAGGACGCATCCAAATTTGTAGCCCAAACTATTGAGGGTATTCTCTATCCTCTATTTTCATTTCTAATCTAAATTGTATGTGCTACAATAATTTTTCTGCTGGTTTCAGGTGGATGGGATATTATTTTCTCTATTGCGTATAATGTATATCAATGAGCTCTCTAGAACTGATATAGGGTCGTTGCTTCCAACTTTAACCATTGGGAAGCTCTTTTTGAGTCATGTCTCACATTTCTAAGTGTCTAGTGCTTATGATGACCTTGTTCTTGGACTTAGGGGACTTGTTTCACCTCAATGTGGGGTGCCTCTTTATCCACATGCTAAGTGGACTAAAAATGAACACTATCATATTTTCATCAAAAAATTCTGTGGGAAATCCCTCACATATAGGATCATAAATACATAACTTGTCTCTGAATTGAAGGAGGATATAGTGATTAAAGGAGGCATACTTTCCTTCATTATTTCAATGTCTACAATTTAATGGGAAGTTCCTACAAGCTTTTGCATAATTAAAATACTACTACATCACTAATAACTCAAATATCATTCTAAATACAAGGTTATGTGGAGGTACTCGCAATGCGAGGACAACAAATGGAGATCAATCATTTAAGGTTTCAGTTCAAGGGAAGGATAATTCTCTTACATAACTACATCAAAATATTCTAGGGCCATATATAGTGGATAAAATTGAACACCTTCCATCAATGGTGGTCAAGAATTTATAGGTTTCATCTCTATTTTCTATTCTCCAATCAAAATCCATCGTATGTAGATTTAATGGCTTTTGGCCTAAGCCCAAAGCCTTATTTCATTGGGTGTTTACCTCTTGGACAACATAACGTGACATTTTCCTATGCTCCAAAGGATTTTCAATCGTCCAATTTGAAACACAAAAGGACCTGAATTTTGTACAAAATGAAGGACCTTGGTTTCGAGGAAGACTTGGTTTATCTATTACTCCTTGGTTTCTTAGTTTTTATGCCACTACTATGGTGGTCACAAATATGCCAGTATTGGTTAGGATTCCAAACCTTCCTCTTCCATTATGGCATCACAAAGTTGTTGAAGACATAGGACATACTTTGGGCAAGTTTAAAAAAATGGACTTAGAGAAATCAAATACTATCATCTTCACCTATGCCAAAATATGCGTGGACATATATCTAAGTGTAAAGGGATACCATATCACATCACATTGAAACATGGGGACTTTCAATGGTCACAGGTACTAGATTATGAGAACACGATATTTTGGTGACGTGTATGTTTGAAAATGGGACATCTACAAGTTACATACCCATTGGCTAATAAGTCAACAAAAAATAAAAAAGAATATAACAAACCAAAAGGTTAGCATTTCGTTGAGACCCCTTCATCTTACGAAGAAGAGGAATAAAATAAAGAGACATGATACATGCAATCAGAGTTTAAAGTGGCCAACGTAACTATGTCCCAATTGGATATCAATACTCAATTATAATAGGTTTCTTTCATTGATTACTATCATCCTCCACCAGAACATCAAATAAATATGATGAAAATGAGGAAGGCACAAAGCATGTCCACATATCAAAAATCTCATATTTGGAAAAGGAACAACCATTCGGGGCATTTATGGGTGGTTTGGTTATGGTTCTAGTGGATCCCAATGATGGGGTATGGCTTCAGGTCCAAAAAAAGAAATGAAAGAAGGGGAGGCCAAGTGTCACCATTCTTTGATTCTCCTCCCTGTATTGTATTTTTTCTTTTATGGTTTTTAGTCATTTCCACCTTTTTTAGTTTTAGGTTATTTCTATATTCTTACATGAATTATGTATTACAAATATTTTCCAAAGAGGATATGGGAAGATCCTTGATGAAAAAACACTTTGTGCATATACAAAACGTATTCTCCTTTCACTCGTGAATGAGAATACAATCTTGTTTTCTGAGGGAAAAAAATATTAATCCTAGGGTTTATGCTATTAATTAAACTTCTTAATATTAATCTAAGGGTTTATGATATTAACGTTACAATTTATAATATTAATCCTTGGGTTCTATTATTGTAAGGTTTATAATATGAATTTTATGGTTTGTAATATTAATTATAGGGTTTATAATGTTAATCTTAGGGTTTATAAAAATAATCCTAGGGTTTTCATATCAATCCTAGGGTTTGTAATATCAACTTAGGGTTTTTGATATTAGTCCTAGGGTTTATAATTTAGGGTTTATAATATTAATCTCAACATTTGATATTAATCTTGGAATTTATAATATTAAATTTAGGATTTATAATATTAATCCATGAATTTATAATATTAATCCTATGGTTTATAATTCTTGAGTTTATAGTATTAATCTCAAAGTTTATAATATCAATTTTAGGGTTTATAATATTAATCTATCTAATCCACATTGTGACAAACATTGTCTCAATGTGACAATCAATTTGACAATCATTGTCTCAATGTTACATTACATTGCAATTTATTCAACGTTGCATTGCGTCATTAAAAAATTAAGGTTGAATATTAAGGTTTATAACATTTGGGTTTCTAATATTGCTGCGATTTAATATTGGTTTTATAATTTATAATATTAGTGTTTAAAATGACGGTTTATAATATCATTACTAGGGTTTAATATTAACCCTAGGATTTGTAATATTAACCCTAAGGTTTATAATACTAATCCTAGTGTTTATAATCCTAGGTTTATAATATTAATCTTAGTTTTTAGTATATTAATCATAGGGTTTATAATCTATCCAATGTTGCATTGTGATAAGTATTGTCTAAATGTGACAAGCATTGTCTCAATGTTACATTACATTACAATTCATTCAACATTTCATTACAACATTACAAAATTGAGGTTTAATATTAGGGTTTACAATAATAATACTAGGTTCTATAATACTAATCCTAGGTTTTATAGCATTAATCTAAGGGTATATAATATTAATCCTAGGGTTTAAATATTAAGCCTAGGGTTTAATATATCAATATTAGGGTTTAGAATATTGGATTTTAAAATGTTAGAGTTTATAATATTTGGTTTAATGTTAGGATTTAATATTATGATGTTGGAATGGTACCAAAATCTATCCAATGTCACATTGTGACAACTAATCCAATGATTATTGGTGGAATGTTACATTACATTACAATTTTAGGGTTTAATAATATTAACCTTAGGTTTTATAATATTAGGGTTTAATATTGATTTTATAATTCATAATATTAGGGTTTAATACTAGCATTTATAATATTATGATTTAATATTAAGGTTTATAATATTAATCGTAGGGTTTATAATCCTAGGGTTTAACAATCATTACAACAATGTTACATCACATTGCAAATTATTCAACATCGCATTGCGACATTACAAATTTTGGGTTAATATTACGGTTTATATTAAGCTTAGGGTTTAACATTAGGGTACTATAATATTGATCATAGGGTTTATAATATTGATCATAGGGTTTATAATATTAATCATAGGGTTTATTATATTAATCCTATGGTTTATAATCATAAGGTTTATAATATCAGAACTATGGTTTATAATATCAATCCTAGGGTTTACAATATTAACCCTAGGGTTTGTAATATTAACCCTATTGTTTACAATATTAATCCTAGGGTTTATAATCTATCCAACGTCACATTTTGACAAACATTGTCTCAATGTGACAATCAATTTGATAACTAGTGTCTCAATGCTACATTACATTATAATTTATTCAATGTTGCATTCTGACATTACAAAATTGAGTTTTAATATTAGGATTTAATATTGGGGTTTAGAATATTAATCATATTAATCCTAGGGTTTATAATAGTATTCCTAAGCTTTAATATTAATCTTAGGGTTTGTAATATTAATACTAAGCTTCATAATATTAATACTTGGTTTTATATTCCTAGAGTTTATGATATTAATTTTAGGGTATATGATATTGATCTATCCAATGTTGCATTTTGATAAACATTGTCTCAATGTTACAACCAATTTGACAATTTCTATCTCAATGTTACTTTACATTGTAAATTATTCATAGTCACATTGTGGCATTACAAAATTGAAGTTTAATATTAAGGTTTAATATTGGGTTTATGAATTATAATATTAAGGTTTATAATAATAGGATTTAATATTATGATTTATAATATTAATACTAGGGTCTAACGTTAATCGTGAGGTTTATAATATTAACTTAGTGTTCATAATATTAATCCCAACATATACAATATTAATCCTAGGGCTTATAATATTAATCTATCTGGCGTCACCATTGTGACAAACATTGTCTCCATGTAACAACCAAATTAAAAATCACTATCTCAATGTTGCATTGCATTGCAATTTCAACGTCGCACTGTGACATTACAAATTGAGGTTTAATATTAGGTTTTCTAATATTATTGTTGGAACACCTAATCCTACATGGGTAGGTGTGGAATGCGAAAAGTCACAATGGAGTCCAAGTGACCTTGGAATATGAAACCAAGAGTCACACCATTGTACTATAAATGTACATCTTTGTATAATGGAAAATAAGAAAGCCTCATGCTTATCTTTCATTGTGTGTTTAGTCTCTTGTGTGTGTGCTCATCTTCCTCATACACCATGTGTGTGCTTCAACATGGTGTTTAACATGGTATCAGAGCGGGCGATTGCTGGCCCTGCTCCACTTTGAGTGAGCCATTTGTGTTTATGGCCTATGCATATCTGCAAAAATTGTTGGTTTTTTTGCAGCACTCAAGTGTTTGTAGCAGTTTTTTTTTGCCACATTCAGAAAGTGGTTCAGAAGAACAAGCAGCATTCAGAAGAAAGAGCAGCATTCAGAAATCTGCTTTGAAGAAGAAGAAGCATTCAGAAATTGGTTTTGAAGGAAAAGCAGTTGTGCCCATCTAAAGGTTTATTTTTTCTGCAATCTCTGCATTTTAAATTCTGCATTTAAAGAGCTGCTGGAAGAGGTTTTGAAGAAAATTTTTTGGTTTTCAAGTAAAATTTCTGGGTTTTCATTGAAAAATTTCTGCAAATTGCTGGGCTCCTCGAGAGATTTCTAAGTTTTTACTGAAATATTTCTAAGTTTTCTGCAAATTATTCTCCTATTTCTACAATCTCTGCAATCTGCTGCTGTGTAATATTGCTGAGTTCTATTGGCGATTTCCTGCATTTCTTGAAAAATTTTGAGTCTATGTGAATTCCCTCTGCTCTACTCTGCTGTTATAGTTAAAAAAAAAAAAAAAACTCTGCTTAAACTTGCACTGCACAACCCTCCAGCACCTGCGCACGCTATTCCCCTCTTCCCTACGCCCCCTGCTCTACATCAATCACACTACCCATTACAATCCACGCGAACCCACGGCATAACTCTTCCCAACACGCAGTCTCCTCCATTAAGCATCGCGGCCCTCCTTTCCCTCTTCCCTTGCGCTATTGCACACAACGCCTCTACCCACTCGAGCCATACGCCCTCACTGGTCTGCCCATACACTACTCCGCCCTCTCACCTAAGTTACGCCCTCAAGCTTGCTGCTCACCGCTACCTGCGCTCCCCCACACCTGGGCGTTCACACTATGCGTTACAAAACCCGACCCGGCTCTCATATAAAACACTGCAATACGCTCCTCTCTGCAAATTTAACACAGACCTGCGCTCATTACGCTCTACCTCGAGCTCCCTCCATACTCTACATGCGATCTCCTCTACAATACCTCGCGCTCCACCTCTATCTGCCTACCCTTCGACTGCACACTACACTCACTCTACTGTTCGCTCTAAAACCGACCTCTCATTCCCACATACCAGCTCCCTCCCTACGCTAACAGCGGCCCTTTCTACGAGCGCTCCCCCAACCCCTCCGCCTGTAATCACTCCTTACGCTCACAGCGCCCCTCGGCCTTCCCTTTTTAACTCAGCATTTTTAAATTTCAATTTTTAATACTGCTCCCTTTAATAATAAACTCCCTCCATTCCTTTTTAAAAAAAATTTCCCATAAGTTTGTAATCCCCCTCCATTTTTTATAATACCATATCCCTATTTTAAAATATTCAATCCCATTTCATTTAAATTTTCTAATAATTTCCCCCATAGTCCCATTTCTCATTTTTATTCCCATTTTTATATATTTCAATTCTCTTAGTTTTCCTATCCCTTTTTAATAATCCTTAAAATAAAAAAAAATAAAAATAAAAATAAAAAACAGCAGAGAGAGAGGAAGTACATTGAAGAAAAGAAGACATGAACAGCAGAAAAAGATGAATAGACATATGAAGCAGATAGACTGAATACATAGAAGAATTTGCAGATTTACATTGTGATGTGTGGCATTGATTTGAAGGGTAAATTTTTGAAGAATTTTACATAAGAAGACAAGTTTGCCATCATTTGAACAGCTCTTTGAAGAAGAAATTTCAGTTGCCTTAAAGACTTCTTGCACGTGTTTTCAGCTACAAATTTACACATATTTTGCAGAGATTTTGTATTGAACTCACATTGTGAGTGAATTTGCCTCTTCATTCATAGTTGGAATCAGTATTTGAGTTGTTGGATTGTAGATTTCCCTCCATCATTTGAGGAGCACATTTTGTACTTTGAGTCATTTGTATTTCTTGTTGCATCACATTGTAAACGGGTGCATTTTCGGTTGAAGCCGACACCCTTTCATTCATTTTTGAGCCTAAATTGTTGAAAATGGCCAAAATCAATGAGGCATTAGTGTTGTTGAATGGCCTCATTCATTCAAATGTTCATGATATGATAAAAATGAGCAAGGATGCTCTTTGTAAAATTCACAGTTGTTTACAAGATGCACATGAGAAGATTGAGTTTTTACAGTTGGAAACTCAGCTCCAACAAGAAGAACTTCAGCAAAAGAGTCACCATTCTGAACCTGTTTCTGTTCAGAAGATTGAGATTGACTCCCATCAGCAGCATGTCAGTAAAGTTTCAGTTGATTCCCATTCAGTGCCTTGTACTAGAGCAGATGTACATGCAGATGCAACAGTTCAACCTGCACTTCTCAAGCCCATCATCAGACCTTGGGAAGAGCTTGTCCACAACAAGCACTGAACTGGTCTTGGATATGACAAGGATGTGTCCTTTCATATTCCAGACTACACCAAGCCCATCAAATTTCAGAGTGTCGGATTCCTATATGAGAGTTCACCTGCAGCTGTTCCAGATCCACTTCCACGACAACAGATTGAGAAATGCCAACACTGTGATCGAGTTGGCCATATGAAAGATCACTGTTTTGATCTTCATCCATGCAAGCACTGTGGTCGGCACACTCATTCTTCAGACAGATGCTTCAGAAACAAGCCTCCTCAAGAACAAAGATTCATCTTGGATGATCGCTTCTTGGCAATGGGCATCAATGGGGCCCAAGAAGATGTTGGCATACGATGTTAGAACTTGTTCACGATATCGAGCAAACTCGCGCTGATTTTTCGCCATCATCTCACCTTGTCCCCCTGACAGGGGGAAAATGGTGGTCATGTACAAGCTTCGGCGACAGATCAAGCGAGCCTGAGCCACAATCTCTCATTCCATGTTCAGAGTTGTAGCCAGAGACATAGCAGTTCAAGCGAGTCTGAGCCACAATTCGCCATTCCGGATTCAAAGATGTAGCCAGAGATACGAATGCCCATGAGCATACCTTCGATTGGTGGATAACCTAAAACCATCATTTTCGGCTGGTGGATAACCTAAAACCATCATCTTTGGTTGGTGGATAACCTAAAACCATCATTTTTGGTTGGTGGATAACCTAGAACCATAAACTTTGGTTGGTGGACAACCTAAAACCACCACAGGTAGTAGACCTCCCTTCTTTTAGGTCCAAGGTCTCCCTTTTTTATGAGGGACAATTCCTCTAGCAGAAGCTCTCTACTTTCGCCTTGAAGAGTCTTGAACTCATCAGCAACAAGCCTTTTGCGTTCAAGGCTAAAATGTCCTAAAACCACCTTCTTTTTCCAACATTTCAGAGAGTTGATTCAGCCAAGTGCTGCCATGTATACTTTGCAGATTTGTATTACAACTCTTTTCTTGGACTCACACATACCCCTTCGGATTAAGGGGGGATGTTGGAACACCTAATCCTACATGGGTAGGTGTGGAATGCAAAAGGTCACAATGGAGTCCAAGTGACCTTGGAATATGAAACCAAGAGTCACACCATTGTACTATAAATGTACATCTTTGTATAATGGAAAATAAGAAAGCCTCACGCTTATCTTTCATTGTGTGTTGTTTCTCTTGTGTGTGTGCTCATCTTCCCCACACCATGTGTGTGCTTCAACATGGTGTTTAACAATTATATTCATAATATTATGACTTAATATTGGGTTTATAATATTAATCCCAGGGTTTATAATTTTAGGACTTAATATTAATCCTAGGTTTTACAATCTTATGGTTTATAATATTAATCTTAGGGTTTAATATCAATCTTATGGTTTAGAATAATAATCTTAATGATTATAATCCTAAGGTTTAATATATTAAACTTAGGGTTTAGTATAATAATATAAGCATTTAGAATATTGAGTTTTATAATGTTGGAGATTATAATATACGATTTATTACTAGGGCTTAATATTGTGACGTTGGAATGATAAAAAATATATCCAGTGTCACAATGTGACAAACATTGTCTCAATGTCATAATCAATCCAACAAACACTCTTGCAATGTTACAATATGTTACAATTTATTCAATGTCGCATTGTAACATTACAAAATTGGGATTTAATATCATAGTTTATAATACCAGGTTTTAATACCGAGGTTTAAATATTATGGTTTACATTAAACTTAGTGTTTATAATCATAGGGTTTAAAATCCTTGGTTTTATAATCCTTAGGTTTAATATATTGACTTAAGGTTTACAATATGAATCTTATGATTTATAATTTTATGTTTTTAATATTAACATTAAATTTTCTAAGATTAATCTTGATAATTATAGTATAGTGTTAGAACGAAAACTTTTGTACTCTATAAAGTAGATAAATGTCTTTTGGATTAATCACATCCTAATGATGTGATTAATCCGAAAGATAATTATAATATAATAATATTAAATATTACAATTTCTTTTTAATTATAATATTATAATATTAAACCTTAAAAATTATATTATTATTATATAATAATTATCAGAATTTATAATGTTGATATTCGTAATATTAAAATCATAATTTAATATATTAAATCTAAAACTTAATATTATTGTAATATTATGATTACAACTATTTTTATTATAAATTAATAATAATAATAATAATAATAATAATAATAATAATAATAATAATTTTTATTATAATATAATTATTAAAATCATTATTATAATTATATTTTAATAAAACTAAATGTTAAGAGTAATTATAAAACTAAATCATACAATTCTCATAATGATTTTTACAAAAAGATTTTTTTTAATATGGGTCATAAAAAACTTAAATTCCGTTTATATTATTATTATATTAAATTTAAGGTTATAAATTTTTTAATTTATAGTAATATATTAAGAATTATAATTTTAAAATTTATATTATTAAATCTAAAATTTAATATATTAAATATTAAAATGAATATTAATATAATATTATAATATAATTATAAGTTTGATTAATTTTCATGAAAATTAATATGGTTTATTAAATTTTAAGAAAAAAGTGGTTAATTGATATTATTTAAGATTTTATTTATGTGAAAAAAATAGGTATAATTTTTCTAACTCAACAAATAAAAAAAAGTTAGTCACTATAGTTATAACATACTATAAGGAGGTCATCAATCCTACTCTAGAAGATCAAAAGTATATCTTTATTTTAACTAGCTCAAAGAAAAAAATGAATATAGCTAATACAAGATAAAAACTAACTCTCATGAGCTCCATAGTGAAATAGGTTGTTGAGCAGTTCCTAAAACATCATGGGTGAAAGGATGTGTCATCTCTGTGAGAATATGAACATTGAGAATGAAAATCACTACCTCATCATGGGTGAAAGGATGTGTCATCTCTATGAGAATATGAACATTGAGAATGAAAATCACTACCTCATCATGGGTGAAAGGATGTGTCATCTCTGTGAGAATATGAACATTGAGAATGAAAATCACTACCTCTTAGAATGTCCTCGGTACACCCACATTAGATCCCAGTTTCATAATTTTTTTAACATAGTAATACAATTTTAAATCAAATTAAATAACTAATTTGTTTAGGTCTGATAGACCAAAATTTGATCTCAATGACAATTAACAATCATCACCATCATAATAATATTATAACTATAATATATTAATATTAATTTCTATGTCTGGTTTAGAATAACACTTCGTCAATCCGGGCGAGGGCTTGCACTCGACGATGACAGAAGAGGGCCTGCACTCTGATCATAGATAAGGAGGAGGGAGAGGCATATTGAGTTGCACAAACGTTTCGACGCATAAACCAAGGAACGTGATATCGTCAACCAAAGTAAGTGTGACGTACTGATCAGGGTTTTCTTGGAGTGTGACGATCGATCAAAATAATGAAACCTCCCTAGCTTGCTTTGCCTCTCAAAGATATGGGTCAGAATCTCGATATACAATGTCTGCCTCTTAGTCTCTATTACTCGCTGGATCTTGCTCTCCATATGGAAGATGTGTGGATCTCGATCTCGCTGGATCTTCATTAGAATTTTAGAATATTGCGGGCCTCAGAATCCGACACACTTCGGTTCTTTTTATTGCAAAAATTTGCATCCGATTTATTGGGTCAATACAGACATTTCTTTGATCAGTTTTCCAAGAGCAGCGCCTTTTTTATTATTAGAATTTTAGAATACTGCGATTTTCTCGCCATTCCAGAAATCTTCACCGAATTTCAATAGTGACATTTCAACTAATCTAGATTCTATTCATTCAAGTTGTCCCTACGGATATTTCTGTGATCAAGATTTTTCATTAAAATCTGATCTTATTGTGTTTTCCTCTCACGAGATCTGAAGGACGGTACGTTAGAATCTGATAATATTACGATTTTCAATTTATAGTAAAAAGTGCCACCCGATTAATTGACTAAAATTTGAGAATACTGCAATCTTCTGTGCATGAAGAAATTTGCAGCCAATTTATTGACCCATATATATATATGCTCCACCCAAGTCAAGTCAATACCTACATTTCTCTCATCACTTTCCCATCTTATCACCGATTTTCATTAGAATCTCATAATACTGCGAAATTTTAGTACTAATATTTTTGTGATCATATTTACATGTTCATTAAAAAAACAAAAAATCATGTTTACTGGTTTTGGATAGAATATGATGAGTGTTATGTTAAGGCACTTTTTGATATGAAATTATGAGTTCAATTCTGAACTCTAATTAGAATTAATATATTGGAAATAGTAAAGATGTAATCCTTCCAAACTTCAAATTGAAAAAAAAAAAAAAAAAAAAAACTTTAAACATAATATATTAAATATTCTATAATTTCAAATAAAATATATATTTTTAAAATAAAATACAATATATATATATATATATATATATAATAACAAAATTTTCAATATTTTATAATAAATATCTAACTTATTAATACCTTTAAAAAAAAAATTACTAAATAAAAAATATAATGTAATGCCGTGTAGCTTCCTCCTAACTCATGTTGGTTGTGACCAATTCTTAATACTCAATCTCCATCTAGATATCCGTGATGAGTGAGTGCACACCATCTTGTTTCTTGAAATCCCAATTCACAAACACTAAATTTTTTTTGATGTCCCAAACTAAGCAACTTTGTACAAATTTACCGCCAAATTTTTCATCATGTTACAACCATAATTATAATATTGTGCCAGCCCATATTACAAAATATTCTCGCCACTCACTTCATATTACAACTATAATTATAATATCTTTTACACAATATTACAACTATAATAATAATATCTTTTACATAATATCAATATTAAAAAAGAATGTGCCAGCCCATATTACAAAATATTCTCACCACTCACCTTCAATCTTAGTAGTATTTCAACATTTATTGTAAATAAAATAGTTGTAGTAGGTCAACTTTTATTATAATTAATAGTTTTATTATCATTTTCATATTTTATTTTTAAATTTGAACGTGATATAAAAAATAATAATAATAAAATTAAAAAAATTAAATTATTATTTATATTTATACTATTTAATTATATAAAAAATAATAATAATAATGAATTAACATATTCAAATTAACTATTATACATAGTTTCATTATGCAAATAGCTTTATTATGCAAATAAGTGAATCATGACCAAAGAGCACCCTTACTAACCACCCTCACGACGAGAGAGCACCCTTACTAACAACCCTCTTGTAAATTAGGGTGCGCATATTTGCACGTGATGTATTGTTATAATGGAATGATTAAATAATACATAGAATATCCAATAGTATTGTTTTCTTCATAATATATTATTTATTATTATGATTAGGTTAAGGCACATTTTTTTTTATTATTATTATTTTACAATAACATATATTTTATATTAGAAAATTTTATGTTTAAATTAAATTAAATTAAATATGTATTAAAATGTTTGGTTATATTTTATTATTCAAAACAAATAATGTAATGTTCAAAAACTTTCTATTCCCAATTTTCTAGATTTAGTCTTTAGAGGCTTGTAGGTGTGCTACTTTATATATTGAAATAACTAATAAATATTTGACAAAACATACCAAGTATAGAAAAATAAAAACAAAAGGCATTAGAAATTGTTCCCTTGAACGACTCCATCTTTGAATCTAATTTAAGTCTCCATTGTAACATCTTCAAACTTCATCTCCACCTCAAAATGGGAGACAAGATTAAATTCATGTATGGCATCCAGTACTTCCCAACTTAGGGAGCATGAGATGTCCAAATAATCCTCATTTTCCAAAGATAAACTACAAAGGAAGGAACGTAATGTGGTAAGCCCCAATCGAAGTCAAACTAACACCTTTTTACACTTTGCACATACTATTTTTGTTTTTATTTTGATCTTTTTATTGCTTGTATAACTCATAAAAATAATAAAATTCCCATTAAATTTTTAACAACATGTTGGAAAAATACTAAGAGGGGTGGAGGAGGGAGGGGAAGGAGGGGTGAATCAGTATATAGAGCTCACTGATAAATTTTACTTTTTCTTTGTTGAATTCCATACGTGACTTTAATGAACCCAACTCGTGTATACACACATATACCAAAAGAATATTGCATATACTTATATGATTTTATTGTTCGAATACTTTCAAAAACAACTTTAACTTAGCTTATCAGTTTATGCATCCGTTAGTTAAGCAGTAAATATGTGCAGTAACAGCAAAATAAATCATCACAAGAGCATCACACATGAACACCAAGATTTAAGGTGGAAACCTAATTTGGGAGAAAACCACCGATGTTGTCATCTCTGTCTTCAATATTTATTATATGGAAAACTTCTTACAATATTGTACTGATGTAGACTTATCTCAGTACGCAAGCATCTACCTGCAGAAGGCTGCTACCTTCTCTCGTTCTCCAGCTGCTACTGGAAGGGAGCTACAACCCCCTAATCTCTTTTACCAGTCACTACTGGAAGGGAGCTTCAACCCCTTGATCAGAACACCGGCTTCTATTGGTAGGAAGCTTCTACATCCATACTGAAGGGTTCAACCCTCATAATCACTGTAAACCATGTTTCATTGATTTTTAGACTAGATCAAACAGCTTCAACACAACTCTTCATAAGAAAAATAATAATAACCTTCACCCAATACTTCAATTAGAACAGTGAGATCACTATAACCATAACTCATAAATAACCCAAACTTCAAAATTAGTATGCAAAATCAAATGTAACCCTGAACATTCATCATCTTAAAATGCATACGCTACTTTGCTTCAATAAACCCGTGTGTATATGCATTTTCTTTCACACCAAGCTACGTATAGATCTGTGAAAGCTATTTTTCAGAATGTGATCAATATCATATCCATATCTGAGGCTTTCAGTCAGATATCTTTTCAGAAATGCAGAACTCTTGAACAATCAGTCATCATTAACCATGTTTATTCACTCATTAATCAGAATTGTACATATTCAATTTAGCAGCATGTACAGTATTTAGGCAACCCAGATCTACAGGAAGACTTCATTGACATACAACACGAATAAACAGATAACCTCTACAATAAGTTTCAGAAAACCCTGACTTCCATACACACCTTTTCTAAGACAAAGTTGCGTATATACGCGCTTTTACCAAGATGAACTAGCGTATAGATCTGTGAATAATAAATTTACGGATTGTTTCAAATCTATAGAACTTACCTAGATTTCTTCACTCTACTTTAACAAGCATGCGCCAGATCAAGGATCTAATCATCTCTTAAGTTGATCATACAAGAGCATAGTTATTTCAGATCTAGAGATCCTAAACCATCATTGTATCCATGGGTGCATCATAGATTCAGATCTATCAATTAAACAGAGTTCATCCCATGGAGACATACATCAGAGAAAAGTATTCAGTAACAATTCTTACACATGCACACCTTGCACCATGATCTTCTTCTCCTTATATAGATTTAGCCATTACCAATACCATGAGTCAAAACCACACAACTGTTGATGGTATTCTTGGACAGAATCAAATAGACGACACATCGCTCAATACTGTGGGCTAATACCATGGTAATGCCCCTTGGTATCATAATTTTAGATCACAAAATGAATACACGACTTGGATCGTATTTATCTACGTATATACGTGACTTCGCTTCATAAAAATTGCGTATGTACTAATTCTAGATATATACACAAGTTTCCTTCATAGAACTAGCATATACATTTCCTCCATACGTGGGTTGCCTTCATCAAACCTTCGTATACATTGAGAAATATTTCCTGTTTCATTTTTCTGGCACTAACTGGAATTCCTTTCTCCGTCACATCTAAACTGACCTGTAGAAACATCATTTTTTACATCTTTAACACATAGGTTTCTTATCAAAATGAAACTCATCAAGTAGGTTTCCATCAAGGACAACATATTGCATTATATTGCCAACAATCTCCCCCTTTGGACTTGATGGCAACCATGATGGTGTTTGATCACCACAATAGATAAATACATTAATCATAACCATTATTCCAACACCAAAATACTCTCCCCCTTTGAAATCAAGGGCAAAATGTGGATCAATACCAAAACAAGGTTTATCTTTCCTTGTGCTCCCCCTGAGTTCATGTTGAATCTTCAAACATGTTTTTCTTTTCTTTTTTTAAATGAAGTACATAACTCTATAACTCAATCGAGTATGACCCTTCCTATCACCAAGGACTCATACTTACATCAATGATCCAACCAAGTGGAATTACATATTTGACTCAACTTCCCAACCAAGTGGGTTTACAAATTTGAACAAGTCCTTACATGACTGAATATAACAATTTTACATCATAGGTCGCAACATGACCTTTTCATCAAATTACAGATATGACTATTTATAACTAAAACCAAAAAATCTCAAACATGATATCATAACACAGCAACCAATCATAATGTCAAAAATGCATCCTTTTCCACAAGGCAGGTGCTCCCCCTAAGCTTGTGCATCCTAAACGCCTTCAACAATAAAATCATAAAAGAATCTTCAACAAGGAGATAAATATCAAAGAATGATATAGAAAGATGAATACTGGAACAACAATAGAGATTACCCAACAACACCACAATTGTTCTAAATGTTGACCCAGATAATTTCTGTTAGTAAAACCCATATGCGATTTTATGCACAGAAACTCACATATATACGCCATTCACCTTTATGAAACCAGCGTATCAAATTTAAACTTCTGAAATTAAGTAAATTTGATCAGTGAGGCAAAGACAACTCCTAGATTCTATCTAAGATATTCGAATGCTTCCCTGGGAAGAGGTTTGGTAAATATATCAGAAACTTATTCTTTGGAGGGAACATACTCCAATTTAACCTTTTGTTCAAGCACTTGTTCACGTAGGAAGTGATACTTGATAGGAATGTGCTTGGTCTTGGAATGCATAACAGGGTTCTTTGAGATACTAATGGCACTAATATTATCACATAAAATGGAGATAGGAGGTGAACATTTGATTTGAATGTCTTGTACAGTCTGCATTATCCAAAGCAATTGTGTGTGACACAATACAACAACCACATATTCTGCTTCTGTTGTAGATAAGGCAATAAAAAAAAATTTCTTGTTGAACCAGGATACTAATCGGGTCCCCATATAGAATGCACCACCACTAGTGCTTTTTCGATCATCAACATTTCCAGCCCAATCCGCATTTGTGTAAGCATGAAGAGTGATATCAACATTCTTTGGACACCATAGACCAAAGTCTTGAGTCCCTTGTAGATATTTGAATATTCTTTTTACATCTTGAAGGTGAGACTCTTTTGGATTTGCTTGGAATCGTCCAATAATCCCATCTTCATGCATAATGTCTAGTCTTGTCCTAGTTAAATAAAGCAGACTTCCAATCATGGATATATATTCTGGTTGATTCACCATGGGAGAATTATCATGAGAGCTGAGGTTACATCCAGTTACCATTGGTGTGCTCACAGGTTTGCAATCTTCCATCCCATACTTCTTCAGAATTTTCTTAACATATTTTGCTTGTGACACAAATATGTCATCTGTTGCTTGTTGCACTTGTAAGCCAAGAAAAAAAGTTAGTTCCCTAGGTAAAGAAATTTCAAATTCTTGCTACATGACAGAAGAAAATTTTTGACTCATGGACTCTTCATTACTTCCAAAAATGATGTCATCAACATATACAACTACAATCAACAGTTTATCATTCTCAACTTTTGTGTATAAGTTACTATCAGCAGATCCCTTTGAAAAACCTTGTTGATGAAGATATTTGTCAAGACGATAGTACCATGCCCTTGGAGCTTGTTTGAGACCATATAAAGCCTTTTTAAGTTTGCAAACAAATTTTTCATCATTTCCCAGAATGAATCCTTCTGGTTGTTCTATATAAACATCTTCTTCTAGATCACCATTTAGAAAAGCATATTTAACATTTGATACACTTTGAACTGTTGAAAGCTTGAAAAAGCAATAAACATTCTTATGGCTTCAAGTCTAGCTACAGGAGCGAATGTTTTTTCAAAGTCTATACCTTCTTTTTTAGCATACCCTTTACAAACAATTATAGCTTTGTTTCTAATAACAACTCCATTTTCATTTAACTTATTTTTTAATATCAGAGCAGCATGGCCGCCGCTAGGGTTAAGGTTTTCTCTACTGCGAATGCCGACAAGGAAAATGTAGGTCCTGCCCATCCTGCTGCTACCGTTATCACCATAGATCGCAAGGATGCAGTGGCTGCTGCCGATACAGGGTTTCCCATTGCTCTTGAGAAGATCACAGAGGTGGCTCCCCGTGACCTTCAGATTTGGTTCTCTGCTGAAAGACCCTCCGCAGCCATCGACAGTGAGGTGGGAATCGGCAAAATATTCAAGATACACTCCACAAATCCAAATGTAGCGCTATCCGTGGCACAAGCGCCTGCCCCCAAACGCAAAACTGATGGGATGCAACCTCGGACAGAGGATAATACTCTTCCCTGCATAGGATAAAATACTGAATACACCACTATAAAGGGCCTGCAAATGATTTTCTCCATGGATCTACAATCATGGGACGCTGAGGCACCGAGATCCTTTGAAAAATCCCAAACAAGCCTCACGGATCCAGGAATAAAAGGTTTTTGCTCGGTACAGGGTCAGCTCTGCACTGGCAGGGTGGGGCTCTCAGGTTATCACCTCCCTTCTTTCCAGATCCAAATCACGCTTCTATCTGGCAGAACCATGTTTCATTGGGTGCAAGCTACGGATTTAGTGCAAGATATATTAAACAATCTCGAACGCAGATTGGGGATTCCATCGGAGCTCCTGAGGTTGATTCATAAAGGTAAACAACTTGAAAACCCTTTCCCCTCTCTTTTTACAGCATTGATAGAGATGCTTCGGTTATGCTTACCATGCGCCTTAGGGGAGGAGCATTTGGGAAGCCATCCTCTACTCCCGACTTCTCCTATAAGGATGCGGTTCATGCATAGCCACCCAAGAAAACTGCTCAATCAGCTGAGGCTCCCAAGCCTTTCCTTGTGGACAAGATGGAGGAAGTCCCCTCTATTGAAATCTCCCATCCATCGTTGGATGAAAAATTTCAGATATATGCAGAGGCAACCATCATTTACAGGTTTAATGGCCTATGGCCTCAAACAGAAGATCTATATCAATGGATCCACGCTAATTGGACAAACAACTGCAAATTCTTCCTTTGTTCAAAGGTTTCTTCATAGTAGCGTTTTATTTCAGCGAAGATTATTAGAAAGCCTTAACAGAAGGCCCATGGTTCCGGGGAACAGCTGGGATATTTCTCACCCCCTAGTTCCCAAATTTCGACCCCTCTTCAGCAGTCATCACCAAGCTTCCCATTTGGGTCCGTCTTTCGAACCTCTTAGCTCATCTCTAGCACTTCTTGGTCTTCCAACAGATTGGGAATGCTCTGGGCCGCTTCCTGGCTACATATACCTCTCGAGGGGAGAAAGGAATCTATACCTATGGCAGAATTTGCGCGGAAATAGACTTAAGCAAAGGACTGCCTGATCAGATCAACCTAAAAATTGGGGACTTTCACTGGACACAATCCTTGGATTATGAGAACACTGCATTCTTGTGTAGACATTGCCATCAGACGGGGCATCTCCAGAACACATGTTCTAGATTCCCCACCAAAAAGAATAATACCAACAACAAACCGAAGTCCAAGAGCTGGAAACCATGTGATGCACCCCCCATGGATGATATAGAGTCCTCCAGCTCGGATGAGGAGGAAATGGAAGCGGAAGGAGAGATGGATGAGCACCCGAAGGTCACGCCCTCTGCTAGCCCTGAGGATCCCTCTGCCCCTCCGATCCCACAGAAACATCCTCATGAGTCTTCTTCCTCTTATTCAGACAAGGAGACTCCTTCTTCAGTGCAGAATAATCTACAATTGGTTCCTGCCCAACCAAGTCACAATGGCTGGGTCAAATTCAATAAGAAGAAAGGGAAAAAATGTCGTTTGGAAGTCTCTACCCACTCTGGGTAGTTTCCTTTGTCTCGTTCTCCATTTTTTGTTATCCTTGTTATCTTTTTCTCATTCCATGGTTGCTTTGGGGACCAAGGTTGATAGTGCATCATTTTTGGCCCCCTTGCTTTGCTGCTTTGCTTATTTGCAAGCTCAAATTGTACTATATGGTTTTTTCTTAATAGAATTAGTCTTATTTAGAAAAAAAAACTTATTTTTTAATATCCATTTTGTTCCAATAATATTTTTATCATGAGGTCTTGGAACCAATTCCCAGGTATGATTCTTTTCAATCTGATCAAGTTCTTCATTCATGGCTTGAATCCAACATTCATCTTTACTAGCTTGATTTACATTATGTGGTTTAATAGTGGATAATAATGCTAGATAGCTAGGGGATCCTACAAGAGCTCTTCTTGTTTGGACACCTGATCCCTTTTCTCCCAAAATTTAAGATTTTGGATGATTCTTTTGTACATACCTGGATGGAGCTTTTTCAGATAGATCTTCTTTTGTTGCTTCATTAGGTTCACCTTCTATATTATTTCTATTTGATGAGGGAAAATATACATCATCTTCATTTTCAGTTTTTTTTGTTATTTCCCTTTTAGAAGCTGAGAGAGACTCATCAATTACAACATCAATACATTCAAAAAATTTCCTAAGTCTTTTATTGTAACACTTATATTCTTTACTTCTTGAAGAGTAGCGAAGAAATATTCCTTCATCTGCTCTTGGTTCAAGTTTACCAAGTTTTTCATCATTTTTCTTGATAAAACATTTGCTTCCAAAAACTCTAAAATGCTTTATAGTGGGAATATTTCCATACCAGAGTTCATAAGGAGTTTTATCATTGTTTACTCGAACATGAGCCTTGTTAATAATGTTTACTGCAGTATGTGTTGCTTCTCCCCAAAAGGTATCGGGAGTTCCAGATTCATCAAGCATAGCCCGAGCCATTTGTTGAATGTTCTATTCATCCTTTCTTCCACACCAGTTTGTTGTGGGGTTCCAGCTACAGAAAATTGTCTTTTTATGCCATGATGTTCACAAAAATCAAAGAATTCATCTGATATCTATTCTCCTCCTCGGTCAGATCTAAGACATTTTATTTTTAGATATAATTCATTTTCAACCAAAGCTTTGAAGATCTTAATTTTTTCAAATTCTTCATCTTTATGTTTCAGTAACCCAATCCAACACATTATAGAGAAGTCATCAATAAATAAAATATAGTATTTTTCTCCACGTGGTGACTTTTTCCTTACAGGACCACATAAATCAGTATGTATAAGTTCAAGAGGCTTACTTTCTGATCCTTCTTTGGCATTAAATTGCACTCTAGTTTCCTTAACGAATTGGCAATATTTTCATATGGTACTTTCAGGAAAAGTGATGCTGGGAAAATCACAAACAACTTTGAGTCTGATAGATTTGCTGATTTGAGAGAAACTCAAATGGCCCAATCTTCTGTGCCATAACCAATTTTCTAAATATTTACCCAAACAACATTGTTCTTTGCAACCTTTCAATATATACATATTGCTTTGTGTTCTAGTTCCTTTTATTACTATTTTTCCTGTGTTAAGTTCACATACCACACATTCTTTTGAACTAAAGACAACTTAATTTCCTTGATCACACATTTGACTCACACTCAACAGGTTATGTTTTATTCCATCCACATACATTAAATTGTTAGCTTTTACCTTTTCTTTTAGAAAATTATAACCTTTTCCTTTAATGACAGCAGGAGTATCATTTCCAAAGGTAAAATTCTTTTCCTTTTCTAGAGCATTGTATGAAATGAGTTTATTTTTATCACCTGTCATGTGTTTTGAACAT
This sequence comes from Pinus albicaulis, assembly GCA_034641835.2. Taxonomy (NCBI): domain Eukaryota; kingdom Viridiplantae; phylum Streptophyta; class Pinopsida; order Pinales; family Pinaceae; genus Pinus; species Pinus albicaulis. The sequence goes on from CM076577.1 coordinate 659,830,146, forward strand.
CCACTATCAATGTACCATTGATTTTCTTCCCCTTCAGCAAATAAATCTATGCCACAAATTTTAACTTGTAAGTCCTTCTTTCTCCATACCTTGGAATTTGAAGGTATATGCTCTTTTGGTTAAAGTTTGCTCCTGCATTCATATTCTGCATGTCCAAAGTTATTGCAATAAGAACATTCAATTTCATTTTTAAGAGGAGCAAAGTTGTTATAATTATTCTTCTTTATTCCAGTCTCATTTCTTTGCCTTCTTGCTTCTCTGGTCATAATAGTTTTGTATGCAACACATTGAGCAGCTTTATGACCAAAATTATGACATGAGAAACATTGTCCATTAAAGAAACTTCTTCAATAATGAAACCCTCTATTTGGGTTTACCTGCTAATTGATATTTGTGTTATTTTTCTTACTTGTATTGAAGTGGTCATGCTTTACCTGTGTAGTCTCTTTTTTCTTTTTCTAAATGTCAAAATGATGCAGACTAGCTTTGGCAGCATTTAGATAGCTTGGTGCTGAAGACTGAGAGGATTCTCTGATATATCCAAGACCTCTCTTTACAAGAGGAGAGTGTTGAACCTTGATAATTTCATCTAGGGTTTCAGTTCCTTTAGAAAATCTAAGATTTAAAGTTTTCTCTTTCTCAATTTCCTTTCTTAGACTTACTATTTCACATTCTAATTTCTCATTGTGCTTCTCCTTTTCTATAAGCTGATTCTTTAGAGTATCTATGGCAATTTTTTTTTCTTCCAAACATATTTTGAGCTGATTTATGTCTTCAAGAAAATCATTTTCTTTTAGTGCATCCATAAAGGTATCTCTAGCCTCACTAGAATCCTTTTCAAAAACCATGAGTAGTCTAACATCTTGATTAGATTCTCCTTCTTCACTATTTGATAGCCCATCACTATCTTCATGAGTATAAAAACTTTTTCTATTGATAAACCGATTCTTATTTCCTTTTGCCACTTCCTTTCCTTTTTCATGTTTTTCTTTATGATGACACTTAGCAGCATAATGACCAACTCTTCCACAAGAAAAACATTTAAAAGGAAGCTTACCTCTGAACCTTCCAGTTCCAAGTTGTAGCTTCTTTAAAAAAATTATCCCATCTTCTTTTGAAACATACCCTGATCCTTCTTGTTCTTCTACTTCTTTTCCTTTTGCGGCAGCTATAAAGACAACTTCTTTGACTTTAGATGGACCTCCTTTTCTCATTTCACAAGAAGTCAAAATACCATGAAGTTGAACAATAGTAAGAGTTTGCAGATCTTGCTTCTCTTCAATAGAAGACACTTTTGACTCAAATTTGGAAGTTAGAGATCTTAAAACATTTTCTACCAGAGTAGTGTCAGTTATGGTTTCACCTAGATTTCTCATACGATTTACAATATCATCTAGACATAAAAAGAAACTGGCAATGCTTTCCTCACTATGCATCCTGAGATTTTCATATTAAATTCTGAGAGTTTGGATTTTAGCACTTTTTACCTTAGTGTTACCTTCATAGCTTAGAATGATTTTGTCCCATATCTCCTTTGTTGTATTCAATTGCATGACTTTGAAAAATTCTGATTCAGTTAGACTTCCCAATAATGCATTGACTTCCTTTGCATTGGTTTCATAGTTCTTTCTTGCTGCTACCTCTGTTGGAACTGATGCTGGATATTGATAACCCCCTTCAACTATAGCCCATACATCTGCTCCAAGAGACTGAATATAGGATCTTGTCCTTTTCTTCTAGAAGATTAAATTGTTTCTGTTGACGAGAGGAGGCCTGATAGATGCAGTCCCATCTTGATTACTCATCTTAGCTAATCTTCCTTCTAACGATTAAGCTTCTTCAGAAGGACCTACTCTGATACCAATTGTTAGAAAAATACTGAGAGGGTGGGGGGGGTGAATCAGTATTTAGAGTTCACTGATAACTTTTACTTTTTCTTTGTTGAATTCCATAAGAAATTTTAATGAGCCCAACTCGCATATGCACGCGCATATACCAAAAGAAACTTGCGTATACTGATATGATTTTATTGTTATAAAACTTTCAGAAACAACTTTAACTTAGCTTATCATTTTATGCATATGTTAATTAAGCAGTAAATATGTGCAGTACATCAAAATAAATCATCACAAGATCATCACACATGAACACCAAGATTTAAGGTGGAAACCCAATTTGGGAGAAAACCATCGACGTTGTCATCTCTGTCTTCAATATTTATTATATAGAAATCTACTTACAATATTGCACTGATGCAGACTTATCTCAATACGCAGGGATCTACTTGCAGAAGGCTTCTACCTTCTCTCATTCTCTAGCTTCTACTAGAAGGGAGCTACAAACCCCTAATCTTGTTTACCAGACACTACTGGAAGGGAGCTTCAACCCCCTGATCAGAACACCAGCTTCTACTGGCAGGAAGCTTCTACTTCCAGATTGAAGGCTTCAACCCTCAGAATCACTGTAAACCATGTTTCATTAATTTTCAGACTGGATCAAACAGCTTCAACACAACTCTTCATAAGAACAATAATAATAACCTTCACCCAATACTTCAATCCAAATAGTGAGATCATTGTAACCATAACTTAGAAATAACCCAAACTTCAGAATCAATATGCAAAATCAAACTTAACCTTGAACATTCATCATCTTAAAATGCATACGCTACTTTGCTTCAATGAACCCATGTGTAGACACGTTTTCCTTCATGCCAACCTGTGTGTAAATATTTGAATACTTTTTTTTAGAATGTGATCAATATCAAATATAGATCTGAGACTTTCAGTCGGACATATTTTTAGAAATGTAGAACCCTTGAACAATCAGTCATCATTAACCATTTTTATTCACTCATTAATCAGAATTGTACATATTCAATTTAGCAGCATGTACAGTATTCAGGAAACCCAGATCTACATGAAGACTTCATTGACATATAGCAAAAATACATCAGGAATAAATAGATAGCCTCTGAAATAAGCTTCAGGAAACCCTAACTTCCATAGGTGCATTTTTTGAGACAAATTCGCATATATACACGCTTTTACCAAGACAAACTAGTGTATAGATCTGTGAATAATAAATTTGCAGATTGTTTCAGATCTATAGAACTTACCCAAATTTCTTCACTTTACTTCAACAAGCATGCGCCAGATAAAGGATATAATCATCTCTTAAGTGGATTATACAAGAGCATAGTTATTTCAGATCTAGAGATCCTAAACCATCATTGTATCCATGGGTGCATCATAGATTCAGATCTATCAATTAAGCAGAGTTCATCCCATGCAGATATACATCAGAGAAAAGTATTCAGTAACAACCCTTACACATGCACACCTTGCACTATGATCTTCTTCTCCTTATATAGATTTAGCCATTACCAATACCATGAGTCAAAACCACACAACTGCCGATGGTATTCTTGGACGAAATCAAATAGATGACACAACGCTCAATACTGTGGGCTAATACCATGGTAATGCCCCTTGGTATCATAATTTTAGAGCACTAAAGGCATACATGACTTGGATCATAATTATTTGCGTATATACATGACTTCGCTTCATAAAAGCTGTGTATATACTAATTCTGGACGTATACATGTGTTTCCTTCATAAAAGTAGTGTATACATTTCCTCCATATGTGGGTTGCCTTCATCAAACCTGCATATACATTGAGAAATATTTCTTGTTTCATTTTTCTGGCACTAACTAGAATTCCTTTCTCTATCACATCTAAACAGACCTGTGGAAATATCATTTTTTACATCTTTAACACATAGATTTCTTATCAAAAGGAAACTCATAAAGTAGGTTTCCATCAAAAACAACTTCATCAAGTAGGTTGCCATCATAGAATTTCTTCTATCCTAGTAGGATCTATTCTGATTCCTTCTTTTGAAATCATTTGTCCAAGTAATTTACCTTCTTCTAATCCAAATAGAATTTTCTTAGGATTTAAAGAGATGACATATTTCCTGCACTTAATAAAAACTTGTCTCAAATGATCCAAGTGTTCATTATCAGTTTTGGAAAACTCAGTAATATCATCTAAGTAAATTACTAATAAATCATGTATTTCCTTTGCAAAAGCTATGTCCATAGCCCTTTGAAAGGTTGCGCCTGCATTCATTAGACCAAAAGGCATTTTTACATACATAAAAGTGCCCCAAGAAGTGGTAAATGTTGTTTTAGCTTGATCTTATTTTTGGACTAAGATCTTGTTGTATCCTGAAAAACCATCTAAAAGAGACATCGTAGAGGAGCCAACTACCCTTTGTAATATATGATCCATTTTAGGTAAAGCATAATTATCCTTCAAGGACACCTTGTTTAGATTCCTAAAGTCAAAACATAATCTTATCTCTCATGTTTTCTTTCTTGTTGGAACTAGGTTGGAAACCCAATCAGAATATCTGATTGGTGCAATGATCTGTGCATCATACATTCTTTTCACTTCTTTTTCTATCAAAGGTAATAAAACAGGGTTAATTATTTTCAAATTTTGTTTAAATGGCTTCTAATATTCTTTCATTGGAATTTTATGTTGGATTATGCTGATATCATAGGATTTGAGATCCTCATAACTCCAGGCAAAAACATCTTGATATTCCTTTAAAAGAGTAATGTATTTTTTTTCTCTTGTTGAGGTAAAATTTTGTAAAGTTTGATTGTTTTGGGTTTTAACTCTGTTCCAATATTGCATTCTTCTATATCAGATATAACTGACTCCATTTTTTGTTTTCTAGCTACATCATTTGAGTCAAAAAGATCTTCTAACGGAGTTAAAACTTTAGGTAAGAAATTATCCTTAAGATTTAATATGTCTGATTCATCCTCAATAATTTCTTCAATCTCTACTTTCTCTAAGCTATCTATATCATCTTGACTAAATCTAGTTGGTTTATCAAACTTTATTCTATTTACGTCTAAGTTATTTAAATCTATTTCACAATCCAAATCATGATTTATAGTACAATCTGTATCTATATTACAATTCTGAAATTCTCCTTCATTGTTCATAAACTTGTAAATCTGTTCATTTTGAGAAAACAATTTCCAATACTTAAGGTTGTCTAGAATTATTGGCCTATGTTTGACTTCAACAGTATATCTGTGATTAGGTTGGAATGGTAAATTGCATGTACTAGCAAAGGTTACAAGACAATGAGCTTGTATATTTTGTTTTCTAGGTATAGCAACAAACTTACATTCAAATAAATCATCAGTTAAATCTATGACAGTGTCTCTAAATCTTCTTAGCCTAGGATTGTAAACAGAATAAACTCCATTTACTTGTTTTGTGATCAACTCTGAATCTCCCATGATTAAAATTATTTTTCCTCCTGAGTTCCTAATGATTTAGAGTCCTAGAATGATGGCTTCATACTCGCCAGATTATTTGTACATTTAAAATTGAGCCTGAAAGCATGGCCTTCTGAATGATTAGTCTCCATATTTGTTATCCAAACTCCTCATCCTCCTCCTAAATTATTTACTGAACCATCAAAGTCTAAATGCCATAGAAATTCATGAAAAATATTATCATTATTTGGTGCTTTATTTTTCTGTACTAGTTCAGTTTGGATTCCATTAGTTTCAAAGTTGCATAGGATAAAAGAATCAAGTTCAGTTGGTGTAGATTAAATTGGATAATTTATAGATCTTTTAGCACTACTGACCATGTACTTCATCAATGTTTCCCTATATAACTTTTTAGGCTGGCCAAAAACTGATATAGTAGCATAAGACATGTCCAATTGTAGAGATCCCTGTAACTTTGCTCCCCATAAGCGAGAAAGTAACATTCCATATTTAGGTGGGATATCAGCTACTAAAATGTCCATTAATATACTCTTACCAGGATATTGAACTAGTGTAACACACAAATCTTTGATTAAACCTAGGAATTTAACTTTACTTGAATCAAAAGCAAACAAATCTTTGTATGGCCTTGTAATTTCTAGATTTAGCATTTTCATTATGGCTTTAGGAATTAGATTATGGGAAGCTCCCAAATCTAGCATGGCATTGTGTAAAATTTGATCATGAATAGTAAGACTGATATAAAATAGAGGAAATTCTCCATCTGCATGTTTTCCATTTACATCTGGGCCAAAAATCAACTCTGGCTGATCATCATTTAGATTTATGGAGTCTTCTCCATCATTCATATTTAATGTTTCAGTTATGGTTGATTTATAAAATTCGTTTTTTACCAATTCAGTCAAGGGAATTGGTATTTTAAGTTTTACAATTTCTGATTTTATGTTGAATGTAGGTTGATTTTTACTGATTTGAATCAATTCTTCTTTGGTAAATGTAGTTTGTGTTGGTTTGTCTTGTTTTTCTATATATTTTTTTTCATTTTCAAGTTCTCTGACATTCTCTGTTTGTGTTTCTTGTGTTTTACCACTTATAACTTTCTTTTCAGGGATTGTTTGTGAAGTAGTAGATGTTCTTTCAGACTTAGAATTATCAGCTGATGTTTTTGGAGTAACAGTTTTTGGATCTACTGATTTAGGATCAGCAAAAGGTTTTTTTAGAATCTAAATTTGTTGTTTTGACAAAATTAGAAGCTTTAGAAGTAGTATATTTTTGTGAATATTTTGCAGCTTGAGCAATTTCATCAGTAATATCAACAATTTTAGGACTTGATGTTTTTTTAGGACTAGAAATGTTTTGGGAAGAACTTGAGTTTTGCTTATTTTCCCTTGGGATAATTTGCAGAACCTTTGTTTTGGGAGCTTCTACTATTTTCTGATTCTGAGTTTGGGAAGCTTTCTTGGTAGAAGACTCATTTTGTTTCTTGTTTCTAAGGTTATATTGGCTATGTATTTCATTTATAGCATAATCATAACCTTTTATAATCAAAGGATTCACTATAATCTTATTTGAGTTGTTGAAGTTCAAATAATTATTGATCTTCCTGAGTAAGGAAAATATTATTATTGTCATATATTCCCATTATATTTATAGCATCCTCATCATCACCATTATTCTGAGAACTTTCAGCATAGTTCTCTTGGAATGGGAGTCTTATTGTTTGGTCTGGGGTTGTTTCTTTTGCTTTTCCAGAATTTATGTTTTTTTCTAAAATTGGGATTTTTGATTTGTTGATGGTTATCCCACTGAGGTATTCTCTCTATATTATCTAGTCTATCCATACCCATTTCTAAGGTTTTATCTATCACATCTATTTTTGTGTCTGAATTGGAAATTTCTTCTTTAATGGTCACTCTTCTTTCATTCCTAGGTCTAGCTTTTTTGGCTAAAATGTTTACTTCTACACTAACAACATTTGTTTGCATTTTTTCTAAGGTGTTTGCATCTCTTTCCCTTAATTGGTAAGCCATATCCGCATCAAATCCATCAGGGAATTTGAGCAGGACAGAATAAGGAGTGGGTTTAATATTTGGAGGGATAGAATTATAGACATTATTATATCTGGTGCAGTAATCTTGGACTGACTCATTTTGAGCTCTTTTGACAAAATCAAATTCAGAAAATATTTGGAGGGGATTCTTTTTCTTTTCCCATTTATTTAAAAACAATCTATGAAACACAGCTAAATCAGTTACACTACCAACAGCTAAATCTTTAAACCACCTCTTAACTTCTCCTGTCAAAGTTTGTGCAAACAGTCTCATTTGAACATCTGAGTCATCAATTTCATAAATTTAAAAGAATTTTGTCATCTTAGTAATGTGTTGTTCAGCAGTATATTGGGTAGTGCCATCAAACAGTGGTATTTTATTCTGGTAGTCTTGAGGCATGTCATGAAGTTGTTGTGGTAAGATTAGGGGAGCATATCTAGCAACCATAGCTTGAAGCTTAGCTTGACTAGGAGGTAAAGTAGAATTGCTTGGAGCTATGCTGGAAATGATAGTTGATGAACTAAAAACTTTATTTGAAATGCTAGGAAATGAAACTGGAATATATATGGAACTACTAGGAAATGAGGATGATGTGTTTAGGAAATCAAAAGGTGAGCTGATGGATATAGTGGATGAAGTGATTAGTGGAAATAATACTCTAGGTTGTAAAGGTAATCTAGGGATAAATGGATCTGTAGATGAGCTCGTAGTGGAATTTATAAATGATGTAACAGCATAAAGAGATGAATCTCTAGCTGGTATTATTGTGGTATGCAATTGAGAAACTGGAGGTTTGTTTGCATAGGTAAAAAATTGAGCTAATTCAATAGCTTCATCAATATCTTTGAGAATAGTAAGATTAAGTTGTTAAATTTTAGTCTGATCTTAGACTTTCTGTGTTTTAAAATCTGTTGTAATATTTGTCTGTTACGTATTCAAAAATGAAATGAAAACAGGGTCTAAAACAGTAGTTTTAAAATCACTTTCAGATTTTCTTCTAAATATAGAATGCTCAAATTTCAGATCAAAATAAATATCTTGCAGACTTACTAACTCTTGTGGTAATGAATTGACTCTTTTTAATGATACTTCAACTTCTAAATTTTCTGACTGTTTTTTTCTTTTTACCAATTCGTTCTGGATTGTCTACTATAACTGCAGGCTTAGGATCTAGCTTAGACCTGGTATAATAAACTTTCCTAGAAGCTAGGATTACTTTTTTCAATATACACAGCTTATAAAAGAAATATTAAAGTAAAAGGATGTATAAAAATATTTTCTTTAAGACTAGTTTTAAGACTGAGGATTGGTTGTCCCCAGTATGGTTGTCAATAATGTTATCACTCTAGTAATTCTTAAGTTGTTTAATTTTAGTTTTTAGTCAAATAATTCTAGAGGTAACCACAAACCTACTTCAAACTCTAGGATCTAGCCTTCCTAGGGTTCAGAGAGGGCTCTCTCTTTAAAGTTTAACTTTGTTTTAATTTGTGAATATTAGGCTAGTTATGAAATTGCAGCTTTGGTTTTGTTTTGATAAATTTCATGGGAAAAATCACTTGAAAGGATGAATAGTGGGAAAAAAAAATTTACATTGGGCTATGGAGTCAAAATCAAGTAAACAAGACTAGGATCAAGGGAAAAAAAAGTCAAATGTCTTCAGGGCAAGATATAAAACCCTTGGAGATCTTGGAAAGTTGTTTTTGTGAGGTGGTATGATCGGGATAAAGGGCACTTAAGAATCCTTAAATCCAGAAAATGGAAGTAGTAGGAGAGGTCAAACAAGAGAGGGAGCAATTAAGAATTCCCTACACTGGAAATCAGAGGAAAACATATAAATGATAACTAGTTTAAAACAATGTGCTATTAACATATATTGTAGTAATACTCCTAGTTATACATTCAGATTTAGCATAAACATAAATGGATGCATGTAACAGAGAAAAGAAATAATGCTAAGTGAAGAAAATACTTGACTCCAAATAGCTCATCACAGGAATCCTGAAGTATGATTCCAATTTGCTTTGATCCAGCCTACTACTCGAAGTTTTAACATACAAAAGCTTTAAATTCCAAGAAGAAATGACTATAACAATCCCAACAATTTTGTTCCACACAAAACACTTCTAAAGATGAAGTATTTATACATAATGTTTTACAAAATATCCTAGATGACTTATAGGAATTAACTTAGGAAAATAAAATATCTTTACAATAAAAATAGAGACAACTGCTTAACAAATCAACAAGTTGTCCTATTTTATCCATAAGAAATAGAAACAGTTTTGAGGATAAAGAAGGTGGTTGCCTTGGTGTCCTCCTTGCTGGCCTTTAGATATTTTTTGAAATCTGACTTACCTTGTCTAATACTCTTTCTCGGATACTCTTTATTCACTGATAATCTTTAACACTTAGTCAAAAAGTGTTTATTGCTGAAAAATAAAATCTGTTTTGGCTGTCATTCTGAAAATTATTTTTTGTCTTCTTTTCATGTGCTTTTTTTTATCCTTCACAGTAAATCTGTAAGAGCCTACCAATCCTCATTTTTTGGAATTTGAATATTCTTTAATTTCCTAAAGTTCTCATCAGCTTCTGTATATCTAGCAAAGGTGGGCTTGATGAAAAATAAGTGCTTGATCTCATACTGTAAGTAAAATAAATCTTCAAAACTCTTCAGTAACACTTTTCTTTTGGGGATGCCTTGACCTGTTGGCTTATTTACCTGTTCCTTGGCATATTCTCTTATATTCTTTTCATAATCATTTTGAGGCATCAATTTATCATTAATAACCATGATATCAGGAAGTCCTTTTTGCCTCAAATTGGTGAACTTAACCATAAATCTAGTTATGGAAATATTCATACCTTCACATTTTTCTTCAAGTTGCCTCATCAAATTTCTCTTTGTTGTGACTTTCATAATTTCTACGATAGTTGTTGTTCTGTCTGTTATTTTTAGCTCTTCCAACTCCTGTCTATTTTTTTTGTTGAGGAAATTGATTAATGTTATAGCCTGTTTTGGTTTGTCAGCCAAATCAGTTTGAGTCTTTTGGATTTCTGCTTGGGTTACCAATAATAACTCTCTTTGCTAAAAAATTACCTAAATTGAAGGCCATACATCATGGATGGCTTCAATAACATTATTCCATAGGTAATTTTTGATGTATGGTAGCTGATCCTTCAGAGTTAATTATTTTTGTAACTTTTTTTAACTCTTCACTCAGTCCGTTGGCATTTTTTTCATGTATCTTAGCATTTACTTGAGCTAATTTATTTGATTTTTCAAAATTTCCAATATTTTTTGTCAACCTGTTAATTTCATTTGTCTTCAAAGACATCTCTTCCATTGATTTTACTATCTTGTTGGCATCATCTGTAGGTTGTACTACTATGGTAGATGATTCAGTGGCTGATGTAGTGGAAGAAGTCACTGGCATTGCAGTAGCCAGTGGTTCTTTGGGTGCCAAATTTTCTCCTAAAGTTGAAGGCACTGTTGCAGTGATGACTGGAATGACTATAGGAATCACTGTTTCTTTTACTGTCTCCTTTTCTTGGACAAGTTTTTCCATTTGTATTTCCATTTCCTTAATCTGGACTGTCAACTGGAGAATTAAACTCATCATTTCATCTTTTTACTTTTGTTCCTGTAAAACTTACTTTGTCTGAGGATGCTCACTTTGAGGAACTTTTAGCTATTTCCTCAAGGCTGCTATATCCGTATTTTTCTTTTTTACCAATGCTTTTTCTTCTTTAATGTTTGTAGGATCATATTCCACCTGCAATACTAATTCTTCTAAGGCTTTTATCCTTAGATCCTTGGTATATAATGAAGCTTTGTCCATCTTCATTTGATCTTGCATAATATAGATGGTGTTTTGAAGCTTATGAGCACTCATAGATTTTGTTGTAACTGTGGAATATAACATCTCAGAGCTTTGCCTGTGAAACTCTATTTGATCTAGTTCATGGATGCTATCTGTAGCTACTTATAGATCAACTTTCTTATAGTCAACAACTGTATTTGGAATAGATACGGTGGGTTGTAATACTGACATAATCAATTTTTTACTTGAGTAATCAAATGCTCATAGAAATCTATTTTTATTACTTGGCTTTTGTTTCAATAACTGAGAGTAAATTTTAGTTTTGATTTCATCATTCTTCAATTTAATCTGCGTATATTTCTCCTTAATATCCAAGTCTTGTTCCTCAACTGAATGTGATGAAGAAGCTTCCATAATTTGTTGTCTTTCCATCATCTGTGTATCCTCATTATTGAGTTGTTCTTCATTCTGATTTGGCTCATTGATAATTACAGTAGCTACATTTGTCTCTGGAAAACCTGTGTTGGTATTTAAGGGCTCTGTTTCTTCAACGTCTATTGTCACTTTTCCTTTACTTGTTGTATCTAATTTTGGCCTTTTTTTATAAATGATCTTGAACTTTGTTTCAATTGTAGTCTCTGCGACATATGCTCCTTCTTCCCTTATTCTTTTGATGGATTTCTCTAGTTGATTTACAATCTCTAAGTTATGACTAGTATTACCTTTGCTTACTGCATCTATTAATGTGTTTTCAATCCATTCAAGCTAATTGGAAAAATTTTCTATTCCTGGTTTAGCTTCATGTATAAAGGGTGTTAATTTTCATTTTACCCTTACCTTGCTCAAGATCCCTTGTGGACCATAGTTCCAAGGGAAAATCTCTTCAAATTTATATTCCAATAATTGATTTGCTTCTTCCTTTTCTGCATCCCTGTGATTGCATATGAATGGCCCAATTTGATTCTTAAGTTTGAATTGGGTTTTCTTATTAGCTTCCATGAAATTAATTGAATCATAGTTTAGGATCTGCCTGATATACTCCAAGGCAAAGATCCTCATTGAAGGATGTTTGGGTAACTTTTAAGGTAACAAGTTTGACCCAAAGACACTGATTTCAGTATATTTCTCATACAAATACCAATCACCAAATTTACTCTGCTTTGATAATTGCAATATCTTCTTCATTTCTTCACTTATTCTAGGCTGCTCTGTCTTGGTCAACATGGTGATCACTGGATATAAAAATAACTTTGAAAACTCTGAATAACTGAAATTTATACATTCTTTTCTAAGCAATGATGTCCAAAAAATGACAGATTGAGGATTTGACTCTATGTCAAGCTTTTGAAGAGTGATAGGAAAATTATATGATTGGAAATATAGGAACATATGGAAAAGGTAGGAGGTATATCTAAACACTCCCTCTATTGGAAAATTGGTCAATTAATAATGGATACTATCAGCAATAAAACCAACATAATCAAAGATCACTAATGGTGGTTGACCTGGGGAAAAGGTGGACAATAATCCCAAGATGGATTCATCAGTGTGCTCATCAGTGAAATATCAAAGTATGAAAGAGAGCATGGAAATTACATGTCTTGATCCTTTACGGAATTTAGTAGTAGAATATGGAGGATTTAACTTGGGAATTTCTACATGTAGAGGCATAAAATTCTGGAAAATCATGAACCTTTTAGGAAAATCTAGGCCAATGTATAGCTTGGTGAGGGTCTCAATAGACAAAGGAACTGCTTGGGGGTCAGATTGAAGCTGTAACATTTGGTTAATTGACTCTGCAGTGATGGTAAATAGGACTTCTTTACTAGCATTCACAATAGCTCTTTGTTCTGGAACATAGTACTGCTGACACAATCTAATAATATCCTAACAAGGGTAAGTCAATGGGACTACATATTTGGGTAAATGGGATTCCCAAATATGAAGTTATTCATGATCATTTAAAGACTTATCATAGCACCAGTTATGGATATCTAGCAGGTTGAATTCAAATATGGGATCTGCTATTTTGTAATCAGTATCAGCTAGGGGAATGTTTTCAATATCAACAATTGGGGGTTGTAATGGATTGACAACAATAGCAGTGTTTAAATTCATGGAAGGGGTAGGTTTAGGTGCTTTAGAACCTTCAGGCTTGCTTGCACTCTATTTTTTAGGCATTTTTATCTACTTCTGCAAGATTAGACAGTTTGCAAAAGTAATTTTCTTTAGAAGAGGCTTCATTGGTCAAATTTGGCAAACTATAGGCTTTTCTTTGGTTTTTCTATTCAATTAAGCCTATCAAAGAGATTTGGAGGTTTTTGAATTGGATTAAAACAAAAAACAGGGGTTTTCTGAGTATTTTTAATGGGAATAGGGCTGAAAACTTTTTAAAAAGGATCACAGAGGGTTTAGGGTACCTACAGAGGCTTTCTGGCTTATCTTAGATCTTGAAATAGACTAATAAACTATGTAAACTCTTCAATTTCTTTGGAAATGGTGTGCAGCTGAGAAACAAGGTTTCTGGGAAAAATTTGCTAGAGTTTGGCCTGTTTTTGGGGCTTTTTGGCAGTTTATTTAATCAATTTCTTAGCCTGTTTTTTCTTTAAAAGTTTTTTAAATTGATTGTAGGATTGATTTTTTTAGAAAAATACCTGTTGTAATGCAAGTATCGGATTTTTCGAAGAGTTTCTTGAGGTTCTTTGCTGAGTTGAAGGCTTCAGTAGCTTATCTGGAGCAACATGGAGCTCTTTAGCAGTCTTCATAGGTTTGCAGGGTAAATTTTTGCAGGCTTAGGGCATAAACAAGGGCGGAAAATGGCTTAAAACTGTGTTTTTACAGTCGGGGAAACTTTGCAGAGGATTTAGGTTTAAAGCACAAGAAGATTTGATGAATGAAATGCTTTTACAAAGATTTATTATGCATTTCAGGTGTATTAATCTGGCATTGAATGTAAGTCTCATCAGGCGAGAGGGTGGTTTTGGAGTTTGAATGGATTAAAACCGCGAGTGGTTATCCCGCGGCTATTGGATGGTAAGCTGTATTGAACTCAACCTACGTGATCCAATGAAGAAAGGCCACATGGAGGAGAGAGGTTAATGGGAAACCACCCATTTCGCATGGCTTTGGCGTTTGGAGGAACGTGCATCTATTCTGCACGATATTGAATGTCGACTGTTGGATCTGGATGTTAAATGCAAACGGTTGAGATTAGTTCGGGAGTTGCACTAGAATGATAGGTGGGGCCGGGTCTTTTATATAAGCAGAGGGGTTTTGAAATTTAGCAATAGACATTTATTTAATTCAAAAACCTTGGGTTATAAAAAATATAGGCAGGGAAGTAATGTAATGTGTGTCTTTTTAAAACATTTGTGAAATGTTTTAATAAAACATATGTGGGAGCCGGTGTATTATATATTTTTAAACCTTTTGAATAGTTTAAAAACTATAGGGGTGGGGTATTTAATTAATGATAAGTTTAGACCAAAGGGTTTATGGGGTGGTCTTTCTTTTATGCACGTGGAATATTTAACTATCGTCAAAACTTTATAATAGTGGGTTTTTTGGGGTTATTGAGTTATAGGGGAATTAATATCTACGGGTAGGTGTAATTTTAGGGATTTAATAAAAATAGGTCAAAAGTTAATATGAAAAAGGGAAATAAAACACACATTATCTCTAAGTAAAGTATAAAATAAAGCATTGCTCATTTTTTATATGTACTTCACTAATACTTAGGATAAATGTAATTTGAGGGTTTTATGAATGCTTTTGAAAGAATGAAGTTAATTATTTGGGGTTTATATTTACTAAGTAATAACGTGTCTTTACTTAGGAAAAAAGGGGTTTTAATTTATGAATGAAGGGTAAATGATGATAAATGTGGGTTTAACATAAGAACTCAATATTTTTAACTAGCCAGTCATCGAGCCTTAGGTCTGGTCCCAACAAAACTTAGAGAAATTCTATGAGCCTATTTGACTGATAGCTTAGAATATTGAGTACTTATAGGGGAGGGGAAATTAGTGATTTTGTTCATTGATGCTTTATTACATGATTTCCCAACTGCTTTCTACCTACCCAACTTTATTTCTAACATTTTTTCTTCATTTTGTAGGTGCATGTAGACTTGCAACCTTAAAACATTTTCTTTCAAAGCATAAAACTATCTAGATCTACCTTATTTCATCCGAGGGCTCAGATTAAACTGTTGAGCTCCTCATTATTCTCTACCTATCTACTTATTTGTCAAGTTTAAACTATTTGAAAAATCTTTATTCACTATTTAAAACATGAAATTGAAAGCATGAAGAGCTAAGATTAAACTGTTTTAACTAATCATGGATTATGGAATTTATTGACACTCTGCACATAATAATTATTCTTGCAGTAAAAATAAAAAGTAGTGGCATTTGATCTTGCTCACTTTCAGGTCTTATTTTCATCTCTTTTTTCTTTTGGGGTCTATATTTTTCTAAGTCCTTTGATCTTTCTTTTAGGACTTTTTACCCTCTTTTTGGCTTTTTTATTATTTTTCCATTTTTTCAAAATATGGGAAAACAAATTGCAGAAAGCAAGGTATGTACATATTTATAAAAGGCTATCAAATTCAATTCAAAATTTATGAACCCTATTATTATAGGACCCTAACAGGATCTATCTAAAACTCCCCTTTGGGGTCCACCTAAATCATGTTCCAATCAATAATCTAGTTAGGGTCATCTGTATAATTTTCTGACAATGAAACATTAAATAAATTATACACATGCATGCATGTAGGTAATGAAATTTCATGTGAAAATTTCCCAATCCCATAATGTATCTCAAAGATCCCACAAAATCGTGATGCCAACTTGCTACAACTTCATATTTTTAGTGATTTTCTCTTTGTCCAATTTTAGAAATACATGGTCACTAACTTGAAAGTCCCTAGATACTTTGTCCTTTCCTTCATAACTATTTTTCCTTTCCTAGGATGCCTACAAATTATATTTAATTTTCATTAGTTGTTCTTCCATTTCCTTTAACATCATTTGACCAAGCACTAATTTTCCCATCTGATTGGAGGATTACATTTTTCGGTGACACAATGCCTCAAATTGGATCATTTTTAATGAAGGATGATATCCAGTATTATAGAAAAATTCAAATGAGCATAAATACTCTTCACTTGATTGACCCTCTCTATCTCCCCAACTGACTCTAAATAATATGATGTAATGAGGTTCAAATTAGTTCCAAATCCCATGAAAAAAACTTTCCAAAAGTTTGATGCAAACTTTGGATCGCTATCTAAAATGACTACCTTGCATACACCATGGAGTTTGAAATTTCTCTCATGTATATCCAACACTATTTTCTTCCTTGTATGTTGACTTTACCAAAATAAAATGGGAAGCCTTAGTGAGGTTATCCACAACAATCATGATGGAATTATGTTATTTCACACCCTCAGGTATTTTTTTAACATTCCTACTTCCACTCTAAAATGGGTATTGGTTGTCATAATTTAGTTGGATGTTTATGCTCGACCTTAACATTTTGGTACTCCAAAAAATAAGGATTATACTAAGCCACTTCCATTTTCATACTTCTCCAAATGTCTTGATTTTTACTGTTGAAATTATTTTTTTCATTGAACACTATTTGTGTCTTTAATTTGAGAATTGACACATAAATATTGTCGATTTCCATGAGGATTCCATTCTCCTTCAAATCATAAAATTTTTCTGCAGTTGTATATTACCTTTTTTTTTTAATTTACATGTATTCCTGGTATGAGATTTTAGCCTCTAAAATTCTTAATTTAAAGAAGACTTACATATTTTTATTATTATAGTATGCATTGCAATATTCTTCTACTAAGTGCATCAACCACCATGTTTTTTCTCATCCAATGTGATTGATGCAAAAGTCATACTCATTAATAAATTCTAATTATCCATTTTCTCTTGCATTCAGTGTTGTCTTCTCAAATAAATATTTTATGCCACTATGTTCTGTCTTCAACTCAAATATATTTTCCGTGAGGTATCGTCTCCACATTTTGATAGCATGTAGTGTTCTTCCATGTATTTTGATAGAATATTTTCTATGGTTTTATATATTGTTCATAGGGGCTTCACTGGGGGAGCAATACCATACCACATTTGTTCAACTTGGGGGATATATATTGAGGAAAAAACCACATAATATATTGAGAATATAATAGGGGATGCAGGGTTTTTATATTGGCAGGTATAAAAAATGGATCTCAAAGTTAATGAAAAAATATAAAGGGGTATAAAAAATTTTAATGTAAAAATAGGTACCTACAATATCTAGTGAAAGTAGGGATTTTTTTAAACTCAGAAAGTGTATTCAGTTTGTATTGTTAGGTGGATAAATAATGTGACTTTTAGAGGTATTTTTCAATATCTCGTCAAATTAAAGGTATTGTTTAGCATGCCACGAACGCATGTGCTATGTCAGAGGGTCATTGAGTGAAGACCCCGTGAACTTTTTTGGCCTTAGGAACACCTCTTAAAGTCATTTATGATGACATTTTGTTATATTATTTTCGCATAATCATTTTCCAAAATAATTTTATTAGTATTTTTAATTTTTGAAAATTTACGTAAATAATTGCATTATAGAACAAATTTCACGATTCAGTAAAATTTGTGCATCATCATTTGTTATGGTACTTGCAGGTAGTTTGAGTAAATTTTCAGACATTTGTTTTATTCACTAATATCTCAATATGCTGATATTTTGATTTGATTGAACAGAAAAAAATGTTGAATGTGGAGTCAACATGGGAACTCCAACAAGGAAAACACAAAACAAATTGGGAAATCCACTAATACTTGATTTTTCATGATTCTATCCATGATTTGAGAACCAAAGTATCTAGAAATTATCATATTTTATCTTCATAATAATATGAAACAAATATATTAGAGGATTTTTTAGCATTTGGTTATCTTTTTTTCTATAAAGGAAAGAAAATCATGTTTGCCAAAACAAGTTTATATTTTTGGAACTTTGAATTTCAATTTGAGAGATTAAAATTTCATTTCCAAACCCATTTCCAATTTAATAAATCTATGGAGTGTCTCTGAGTTTCAATTACTAGTAGAGGCTAAGTGTGCTTGTTGAGTTGTGGAAGAGACCCCACCACTCAAGTCGGTGCACTATATTTCATTTCCATTAATAATTTTGGTATATATTACTTTGATTTTATTTTTATTTTCATATTTTCCTTGTTAATATTTGCAAATCATATTTTGTATACTCATGTACAAAACTTCCCATATACTAGTTTCCTCGTTTATTGTTTTCAAGAGTTCTTTTATGTTTATATTCTTTAATTTTTAGTCCTTTTAATGTTTCTTTCTTTGGTTTATTTATATCAATTGTTTTAAATAATATAAGTGTGATCTCATTAGGATATCGTAGTCACATTCACTAGTATATCACCATGTCATTCAATAGTGTATCATTAGAATTATATTGTCGTTTTTTTTTTAAAGACTTAAGTGTGCTTATGAATTTTTTCATCAAGGATAATTGTTGTTTGTGAGGAAAATATAATTGGTAAAATTGAGCAAGGCATTGGGAGTTCCATTCACTACTTTTATTAGTGAATAAGGCCCCTACCATTTTGACAACCTCTCCACTTAACATTGGGCTAACAAGCAAAATAAAACACAACAATGAGAATGAGTAGAATGTTAGAAATTAAATAACAGAGCAATGGAACACATAAAATATTCATAAACACAAAAAATAAAAGCATAAAACAAGAGAGACGCATATATACATGGTTCAACCAATTTGGGTTACGTCCATGGATAAACATCCAATCATTCGTTTTATATTACCCAACAAACTGAATGGATACAACCTACAACAAATATGCTGTAACTTCCTCTTCGCACTCACATAGTCTCCTCTCCTTTTCTCTCATATAAAAATGTGCATCCCTAATACAATTCCCTCATATAAATATTGGGTTTCCTTATAGGGAAAAAATCCCTAAATTAACATAACTTCTACTGTCAGATATTTCTCCTAATGAATGGCCCAAAATGACTATGAAATTACAATATTTTTCAAGGAAAATTTTATCTGAATTTTTTCTTCGATGGTGAAAAAAATAGTGTGGGGGCAAGCCCCCCACACCCCCCCAATCAAGGACCAAGGTCCAAAAGTGACTGAAAAAATACCTCTTAATCAGGAAGATAATCAAGCTCCACACCCACCATAGAATACTATGAATGGCCACCCATTTTTAATCTCATAAACAAGAAATGATGTAGTGTATTATTAGCATTTAAATTAGTATTGGGTTAAAATATATTCAATATGCTAAAAGAATAGTCGAGTTTCCACTTTCCTTTAGTGTCAAGAAAGGCCCTGGTGAATTAATCAATCCCTTAGATTAAAACCCCCTCCATCACTGTCTTACCAAGAATTTGAGTGTAAAACATGATATTCTTGAACATTATTACATAAAGGAATTTGAATTGTGTTAGAAGTCTTAGTGAATTCCCAGTCCATAATGTTCATGATTCAAGTATGTTTTCTTTACATTACAAGAAAGTGTGATTAGAATAGAGATTTATTTCATGCTTTCTTAGTCTCTTCATTAAATCAAGAATGTAGATCTTAACTTTAGCACTTAATCTTGGAAGGTGATAACTTATATAACTTAGCTCTCTACATATTGTAATGTGATTCTAAGTTTATGAAAACTTGGATTGATATAAAAAATTATGTCCCAATTTAGGTCTCTAAATTAGATTGAATTTCTTTAGCATCATGGTAAGGGAATCACATTTTGAGTTAGAACTATGTTTAGAAGCATTTCCTAAAGTTT
Source organism: Pinus albicaulis (assembly GCA_034641835.2). Classification (NCBI taxonomy): domain Eukaryota; kingdom Viridiplantae; phylum Streptophyta; class Pinopsida; order Pinales; family Pinaceae; genus Pinus; species Pinus albicaulis. The sequence goes on from CM076577.1 coordinate 659,850,212, forward strand.
TCATTCAATTTTTTCACAAATATTTACATTTAGGATTTGAAGGAGTGGATTTGGTAAGATGGTAGGTAAGAACCTACACATTCACATTAGATAAGTATTTTCAATCCTACCTAATTTTATATTTGTCTACTTAAATTAGATTTAGCTTTAATTATCTTTATTTATGTGTTCTCACTAAGACCTAGAGATTAGAAAGATACATAAAAATCCTCCAACTACTAATAAAACCAACCACTAATTCATTTGCAAAAAATGGAGAAAGGAAGATGCTAAATAATTTTTTTAGTAAAGGAAGGTATGCCACAATAAGGATCTTCTCAAATTCTTGTCCACAATTCATAATCATCACTAGGGATGAATCCTTATCTCAAAAGATATAAGAGGATCAAATCATCCATGAAGATAATACACAAGAGGATAACCTACAATATTCTTCTATTTAACCTTTTAAGTATTAAAAGGAGTCATGGGCCACATCTTATGAAGGTATAAAATAACCCTTTTGCATTAAAGAATGTAATGAACAATTTTCAGAAGGAAAACTTTATGGTATGCCAGCAAAGGAAATTTAATGCATCAAATATCACATTGAAACTTGGTTTAAAATAGTCATTAGACCATAGTACCAACCATTTTATCAACCTTTATTCGCACCGAACCCATATGATATTGTTGGGTTCTTCATTTTTTGGGAAATTTTGATCAATTTTTGCTCGAAAAGACTTGCAGAAGTGATCATAGGAAGAAATAAAGGAAAATGATAAAACAGGTTGAAAACCAAGAACAAAAAAGTGAAAGCAATGGGTGGAGATCAAAAGAGATTATCTAGGGATTTCTAAACTTGTGAAAGAAGGACCTATTTGATAGTTTTGAAAGTATCAAGAGGAATGGACTAAAGCACCTGGATTCCGTCAAAGGGATCAAAGTGGACCAGATCAAGTGAGCATGGGTTGGAATGGAGAAGGAAATATATATAAGGCCATAGAGAATGGGCTAAAAAAGATATATATATATATATATATTATGCCAAAATTCTACTAGAATGAGACTTGAAGCCTTGTTCTTGTGTTTGATTGTAATCTAGTTTTTTTCATCATTCAGTGTAATATTCCTATTTGAAAAACCTACATGCAACCAATATGAAATTTTATGGTGTAGGTTTCGTGAGGATTTATACAACTGGTTGAGTAAATTGTGACATAAAGCTATAATTGGTTTTTGTGACTGTATAATAAAAAATTGGACAATAGATGACTTAGATGAATTTCATCAGTTATAAATTGATTTAAATAGATGTGTTGACTTTTGGGTCCAAGCAACCTTGGAAGGTTATATTATTGAATTTACTATGGAGAACCAATAATATTTCTACAAGGATAAGGCATTGTTCAAGTATGGATTTCAGGGAAGGTTTTTTAAATAAATCCCCCTATGGATCAAAGTTATTATGGTTGAAGATATATTTCTACCATTGCAAGAAACCAACATGGAAGCATACAACTCTAGGTACTAGGGGAGAGATGTTGCTTATTTGAGGAAGATTGGGGGAAGTTGTGATGGATGTGGAAGAGTTTCATAAGGAACAAGATTTTAGGGAACTGATAATGGCATGGATAGATAACGAGTGGTGGTAAAATAATTTGCGGGAGATTATAAGGAGGAGAAGAGATTTGCAATGGATAGGTGAATATTTGAGTAGTGTGAGGTTGCAAATAGGAGGAATGGCTAGCCTAGAGTTACAGAATAGTGAAGTAGGAGAAGGATATCATATAGGAAAAATAGGAGCAGCTAGAGGATGTGTGATTTTTGACCATAATAGAATAAGTGGAGCCCACCAAGAGTCGGGATGAATCCAGATGCTTGAAACACCTAAATAACTAGTTGTGATGAGTAATGAGATACTTCCGTAGAAGAGGAAATGCATTTTTTAATGTCATGATTATTGTTTGAAGATGATTCAGTGCCCACATGCAACTATCCATAAAGCACTAATTTAGATAAATCTCTCCCTAACCTCCCCCTAGTATTGTATGAGAATAATATTGACTTTATTTCCAAACTAGTAAAAAATTTAAAATTTTAGAAATTTTATAATAGATACGTGGTTGGGAGATCTAGTGGAGCTTGTAGTTGTGGTAGTAGTATTCATATGAATGTTATACTTTAGACATAGCATGTTTTACAAGGATTTCTATTATTTCCACCCATTCATATAGTATGACAGGGAATATAGCCGGTTTGTTCACTCGGTACCCAAATGGAGAGTAAGTGATAACGTAAAGTCATCATTGTACTTTATTGTCCAAAAAGGTGACCTTTTACACATTAACACAATAATTTTCTCTTCTATAATCTCACTCATAAATGAGGAGGAAATTAGGGACACTTTCAAACTAAATGGGGACGATATTATATGATGTATGGAGATATAAAAAATAAAGTGTTTCCACTTATGTATCATAATACTATATCCTCACCAGACTTGTAGTCCTTGCATGTACTTGTTTTTTAATTTTTATATTAGTCTCCTATATATTTCTTATTTATTTTTTTTAATTTCCTTTAGCCTCAATCTACATGCATGCATATATTAAAGTGATTTTTGGACACATTGTGAAATTATAAAATCCCATTATGTAAGATAAATAAAGGAAATTAATTTTTCTATATGGTATTCTTCATAATTTCTATTTATTTCCAATGTTTATATTTTAATATCAAATTTAAATATTTTTACAATGTGCTTACCTTCTTGACTCTAGTATTTTAACTAAAAATTGTCTGAATTTTCATCACATGGATATAGATCTAGAGAATAAAATAGGTCTTATGAATAGAATATTTGCATTATGGTTGAAATAATGGTAAAATTCCATAGTTTAACATTTCAGGTAAGGGTATAATTACCTAAGACATGCTTGAAGGTCAAGAGTTACACTAAATTCCTTCTTGATACACCACATGTTCCTCCATCTCATCTGTGTAATTTCCTTTCGATATTTGTTGATTGTTGAGAACACACAAAGAATACCATTGCCTTGAGATGTGTATAAATTCATGGCATAACTAATCACACTACACCTCCCTAGGAAATTGAATTTACTTAATTAGTTTAATTAGTAAATTCCTAGTAGCATGACACTACGTGTTTAATGTTGGTCATTTATAATAACTTTGTACTAACATAAAAGTGTGCAAAACCATATATAAACATTAACTTCACACATCCATATCAAAATCAAGTATTACATCATTTGGTTATTTGGTTTCTATTAATAATATTTATATTAAGGCTTGTTAATAAATATTGACAAAATGTATTAATGTGTTGTTACTAATCACTTTTAATAATAAGGTTTTAGGTTTAATAATAATATTAATATTAAAGCTAATACATTAATGTAGCTCTTAATAATTTTAATAATATTTATATGGTAAATGGTAATTATTATTAATAAGGTTTAATAAATTTATTAATAATATTTTTTTTAACCTTAGTAACTTTATAATACTAGAATAATAATTGTACATCAATACATTTATCTATGCATAATAACACAATAATAATATATTAATATAAATATTAACATATGTCAACCCTAATCAACATAAACATCTTGCTCAACCATGATTATCTATAGACACCATAGGAATTAGTTTTATTAATAATAAAATTTAATAAGTTTTATTAATAAGATATAATAATAAAAATGATCTATTAATAAAATTAAGGTTCATTAATAACATTAATATTAAGATTAATAACATTAATGTGATTACTAATAATGTTAATAATATTTATATTAGGGTTAGTAATTATTTATTGATAAGGTTTAATGTTTATTAATTATATTAATATTAACATTTATTAGTATAGTAATAATATTTTGTCTACACGGTAAGATATTAGTCTATACATTAAAATATTAATATATACATTAACATATGCCAATCACCTTGTTAACCATAGTCAACATTAACATAGATATTAATATAGTCATTACACTTAATAACTTTAAGTTTATTAGTTTTAGAAAGTACACTTAATATATGTTTGATATTATCTAATATTCAAGTTTTCTAAATATTTTATTTTAATATAACTTTAATATCTTTTCCCAACCATTCAACTGTATTCACCATGATGAAACTAGTTCAACATTGACAACCATGCTCAATAATGTTCACCAAGAGTTTCAGAAATAACATGTGGCTTAATGGAAGTTTTTGTTATTTGTAATTGATCTTTCCTTCCTTAATGTATCTTTTGAATGTTTATACTTCACTTTTGATGTTTAATAGAACTTTTTCTTATTGCATGATTGGTTACATATATTTTTTATTGATTTAAGGGTTTGGATTAGACCTTTTTTGAGTAAAGTAACCATTTTTTTACCCTTATGTCATGCTTATTTGAGAAATATATGATTTTAGGCTTAATATATGGCTTCCATTATTTTGTGGGAATTAAATGTGTTTATCTTAAGCTAAGGAATTAGTGAAGTATCTAGCTATTAGTGAAGCAATGTATAAGAAACCAAAAGAAAATGATGTAAATATTTGTTATTTTAATATAGTTATTCATAGACATTATTTTCACGTGAATTCTCTAGAATGTGAAGTACATAGACTATGACTAAACTGCTTGAATATGTCAAGACCAAATATGAGCAAAAGAACCTATGCAGTTCAACATTGTACACTTTTTTGAGTACTTGTCCAACTATTTCCCCTTGGGAGGTAATAAGATATTTGTGATAAAAAATTATAATATCATAAAAGAGATTTGCAAGAGTTTATAATAATAAATTTCACAAAAATAACCCATGATGTTTCTTTTCTCAAACACGGAAATGAGTACATTATAGTTTAATTTTTTTTTTCTTATTACTATATATGATTGCATACATTAAGAAGTAGTATCAAAAATTTGACGATGTTTTCTAAGTTTTTGAAAGATTTATCAAGACTTTATAGTATTTTATAATTTAGTGAAAAATTCACCAAGATTTAAAAATATTTTATAATTCACTAAAATATTTTCCATAGAAATATACATGCATATTATATTAGTGATACTATAGCATATACATTTTCCTATATTCCATGGGGATTCACCTATTTATTATACATAAAAAATTCGGGGGTTTCTTAAATTGTTCCCTGCCATTGGGTAAAGGGTCAACAAAGGGTCTATGAGGACCTAAAGAAGAATATAAATTAAGTATCGGTTCTAGAATAACCAAAATTGCAACATCCCTTTGAAGTGGAGACAAATGTGAGTAGGTATGCTATGGGAGTGGTATTGATGCCAAGAGCAAGGCCTATATTTTACCATTTTGAAGTTTTCCATGGGGAATTTATTAACTACCCTACCTATGACAATGAGCTCTATGCCCTAGTGCAAGCTATGAAGAACAAGAAGAGCTATCTAATGGGGAATGATATGGAAATCCACACAAATCGCCAGCCACTATAGTACCTAAAGGCTTAGATTAATCTATAACCTAGACAAGGAATTACAAGTGGATGGGATTTCTATAGCAGTTTCATTTCGTGATCAACTATAAGAAGGGAATAAAAAACAAGTTGGTTGAAATAATTTAAAGACCACCGATATGTAATATCATAACTTTGGGAAATATGGTGCACATAGATCCATCCACCAATGATGCATATAAAGAGGCACATTCAAAGGATGAAGAATTCAAGGATCTGTTCTAATAGTTTCAGAACCAGAGTCATGTGCTTGATGGTGACAACACTAGTTACTACCATATCCAAGACAAGTTACTCTAGAGGTTGGATACTTTATGTTTTCCTAAATTTGACTGATTATAACTAATTGGGAAGTCTCACACCTCTAAGTCTGTATGGAAATTTGGTGTATCTAAGATCGTGGCCATCCTACAAAGCTATGTTTATTGGCCCAATATGCAAGAATGAGTAGCAAGGTTCATAAAAGGATGCGTGATTTGTTGTACTAGCAAGCCTATATCATCCCTTACATGTACCATTCATCCCTAGGAAATCATTTCCATCAACTAATATGGGAGGTTTACCAACAAACAAGAAGCAACTTGACTACTTATTCATGGTATTTGACAAGTTCATCAATTTGTGTGTTTTTATTCCTTGTAAAAAGAAAGTTAATGGTCAAGAAGGGTCAAAATTTTTCTTTGGACAGGTCTGGGTGCACTTTAGAATACCAAGGAGCATTCTTTCAGATAGGGTCATGAGATTTCTCAGTGGGTTTTGGATCACATTGTGGGAGAATGTGGACATTAATTTGAAGAGGTCTACATCATTCCATCGTCATACATATGAGTAGATAAAAATAGTCAATAGGACTTTAGTGCAACTTTTGAGGAGTTACAATTAGAAGCATATGAATACTTGGGATGGAAATATGTTACATATATATATATATATATATATATATATATATATATATATATATATATATATATATATATATATATTTGTTATTACATGGAAGTAAATCTCAATTCTAATTAGAAAATTCTTGTATTTTAAATTGTTTGATATTTTCACTTCATGCTAATATTATATATACATGAAGAGTAGGAGATTCTAGATACCTATATAATAAAAAATTTTTATAAATATTAGAAAACTCCATATACAGGTACAATAGATACTATATAAGTCACAATAAAAATACAAGGCTATAAATGATCAACACAGAATACAAAATTCGTTTAAGGTGGGAAACATGGTATGGTTATACTAGAATAAGGAGAGGCTAGAGCTTCCTAGAACGAAAATCAAGGCTCTGCAATATGGTACCTGAGAGATACTAGAAAAGGTGGGAGATAAGTCCCAAAAACTTAGTCTAACCCCATAGATATGTGTTTACTCAATTGTGAATATAGAGAATCTAAAACTTTATGAGCCTTCCCTACTACATCAGGAAAAGGAACAATTCACATATTTTGTAAAATACATGGAACCACATGTTGAAGCCGAGTTAACCAAAGATAAAAATTTTCAAAGGAGTTCCATTAATATATGACAAGGATAACATGACCTTTAGTAGATTTGGTTTAAAGGAAAATGCTTAGGCAAGGGTAAATAGTACACTCGAGAGAAGGTGAAGCAAAAATTTTCTCACCATGTTCAATTTAAGTTTTTGGGACCGAACGTCTCCCAAAATTGGGATTTTTTATCCATATTGTATAATTATACTTTTTTTCATCCACCTTAATGCTTTTATAGTGGATAAAATGCAGGAATCAGCTCATGGGACCATTTTTACCAATGGGACCTAGTTTGGGAAGTTGGAATTTGAAATGTTCCAAGAGAAGTTTGAGACATAAAATGAAATTATTTGGGGGTAAGACTTTGTTGCTATATCACAACATATTTTTTACCCATTATAAATATATATACCTTTCCAAAAATGTAATAATCACTTCAATTTTATTTCGTATGCAAAAATTATGCCACTCAAACACTAACCTTCTTATTTTGTCCATTATAATTCAGTAGGATGCCACATAGGCCCCTGTTACTCAAGGAAAAGGTACTAGTCACATGATCATGCTGAAGAAGACTCTAGAATATTCCATATTTTAATTATGGTTAAGATTTTAGGTACTCAAATCTAACCACTATTAGGCTATCAGGTTGTGTTATAATCGGGCCACTTAGAGGAAAATTGGTTCCATTCTTTTTAACTAAATTTGACCCATAAAATTATAGTGTAGCTAAGATGGATAAGGATAGAGAAAATGGAGAGGATTTGTGCATTGTAGTATCCCACATTCCACATGCCATACTTATTTATACTTGCAATGATTTTCTATTCAAAATAAGAGAGTAGAGCGACCTCACCTTTCAACTGGGTTATTCACCTGAAAGGGCTCCCCGGGATATATCTTGTATGAATCATGGTTTGTCAGTTTTTATTTAATTGTTCTCTATTTTTATATAATTATAGTTTGGATGCATACATACTAAATAATAATTTACAAATCCAGAAATCTAAAGAGAAATAAACCCTCCTACTATAGATTTCATATTTTCAAGTGTAATTTTTCAGAATTGTTGACATGAGCTATCGAGTGGAATATCCATGATAGTTTATGGATCATAATCATATCCCTAATTATTATAACGTTTTATACCTATTTTACTCTCCAACTCAATGCAATTAAGCCTAGATATTTATTCTTTCCTCCTTAATTAAATTCTAATTGAAAATAAAACTAAGATTTGGGAGTTCAAATTAGTCATGAATTATTTAGTTATTTACATGATTTGGTAGCTTGCTCTAGTAACCCTCATGAATGGAGGTGACATGATACTTTTTTTTACTCTTATAGTCCTATATTGGAGTGATCTTCAAGTTTTAAACGTGTGGAATTTATGCAAGGATTGAGTCTCTCTTTCGTTTGAGACCATTTGGTTACTTGATGATGTAGACTAACGTCTGCAATAAACTTTGTGCTACGAATAAAAATTAGTTCAAATAATTTTAATCAATATAATCAGTTGAAATTATTAAGGTTCCTTATGTTCATCCTATTCTCCTAAAAATAAAGCTAGACACACATATTTAAAAGGAATATTTTAACAATATCTAGTTCGACCATTCAATAAGAGTATTTGAAAAATTCTTAGGTCTATACGGTTATTGGATTATGAACATAGTAGTAATACATGTAAACAAAGATGAGAAACACATGATAATATTGTAGAATCACTACACATTGTAGGTAAATGGTTACATCCCTCTATGAAACATACATAATTTAACTCAAAATGGGTGCTACGTTGTGACAATTACTCCTATATTGTCTTCCATTTGTTTCTACTTGTACAATTCCTTTAGATCATATACCCTGTAGTTTTTGAGGGAATCCCTTATATGATATTCTACATTCTATTATTCTTCTCCCAATATTTTAATCTATGCATCCATGTCAATTTTTCCTTGGAATATCTACGATAAAGTTAGGTATAGGATCAATGGAACTATGAACCTTAGAACAACTCAAAAAACATTATTTTTAGAGTATTAACTTAAACTTTCAACCAATATAAGTTATTTTTTATACCCATTAGGGAACATGGTTTTCCTTTATTTAATGAAAATTTGAGTTATTCATAACTGATTGGGACATTGGTAACACTTTATCCTTTGAATCCCTCATGCTCATTTAATATTCAACTATGACCTATTGCTACTTTTCCTTTTTAGAATGGGCTTACGTCCAAATTTAAAACCATTTTAGTGTGGCTTCTTAAAACATCTTTAAGGTTAACACTTTCACCCTCACCCACAAGATCATGTTATGTTATTATTCCTTGAATCTCTATGCTTATATGGCTCTACTCTCCCTATTTTGTATTTAGGAATATAACACAATCAATTGTACATCTTCAACATAAGAATCGAGATACCATTTCAATGGGTGGAGAAGCGTGTAGTTATGTAAATAAAACTATCATAACAAGCTCTTTCATTTGTCATGGCATTTGTGAAAGACTTCAAAAAAATCATTTTGAATATCCAATCAGATTTCCAAGTAGCCTACAATTCGATGTAGCTAAAACATACACCATTATTTTTATAGGTACAAGGAATATAAAATCCTAGGTGGAAGTCTATCTAAAAACATTTCCTCTACAAATTCCATAGTTATAGCTATTGAAAGTTTTAAAATTACAAATTTTTATCTTTAACTTCAATTTCTCCCTTTTTTTCCTTCGAAATTTTCTCTAAAACCTATGTTTTTACTTTTTAAATTTATGATGGAGTCTTGATGTTGCATACTTAAAATTTGATTTATTTTTTCTTCTGAATTAGAAACTATATATTCTTTATGTTATAGTTACATAATTATTAACCTAGTAGACTTTTATATAGCATTACATTTAGTGATTTTTTCTTCCACATTCTAAATATTTACGAATATTTCGTTTATGCTTATATCAATAACCTCCATACTAGTAGGTTCTTCATTCTCTTCCATACTTGGCATATCTAGCATAGGGGTTAGTGGAGGATCATTCTCTTTTTTACCATGTTGATGCCTCGTGTTTTCTCTAGGTTTCCTAATTTTTACTGTCCACACTCATGATGTTGTACTTGCTTAATAATATTAGTGTTTTTATGGGATGACTATACTCTTTTTTTCCAATAATTTGGTAGTGATGTCCTTAATCATGTCCCATGTTTTTGCAAAATTAGTGTATTTTTTTTTCGATTAGGGTTATTTCATATGGTTGGGAAAAACATTTGTTATCCACCCCACCCAAGTCCAATTCCTTACGAGTGACATGATGATGATAATTATTTTTGTAATAGCTATGTGCCTATGAATATGTTAAAAAAAGACTTGATTTCTCTTATGATTTCATTGTAGAAGTACACAATGAAATCTAATAGATAATTTTTATTAAATGAATACTTGAAGATAATTACAATCCTTTGTGGAGGTGTGCCTATATAGGCATTGACTAGCCATGAAGGTGAATGGACACCACTAGTTACCACAACCCTTCATGATTAATTAAAAAATACTAATTAATTAATTTTTGTTATGTCTATATATTATTTTTATTTAATTATTTTTTTATGAATTTTTTTATTCATAACATTGTCCCACCCTTAAAATTCTCTTTCACCTCAAAGCATAGGTAACAAGGGGTATTGTTGTCGGAACTTCTCTGTTTCCTATCAAGAATATTATTTTTGGATTTTTTTCCATTTGATCAGGTATTCTATATTATTTTTGGAAAGTAATACCTTCTCTCAGGTTGCGAGTATACCTTAGAGTTATAGGACAATCCTTCCTTCTTCATCGACTTTAGGTATCTCAGTTTGAGCTAATTGGTTTTGACTCAGTACATTTGTCAGACATAAAACATGGAATAAGTTGTGGATTCGAAATTTATTTGGTAGTTTCAATCCATGAGAAATGTCATTGATCTTATTGATTATTTGGAAAGGCTTATAGAATTTCAGAGCCCAATTGTTCTTCCCTTGTTGTTTCAAATATAGTTTCTTGTAGGGTTGTAGTCTTACGAAGGCCCAATCTCCTTCTTCAAATTCTATTTCTGAATGGTGTTGGTCAGCTTGTTCTTTCATTCAATTGATACTAGTTGCTAAATTTTATTTTAATATACAGATAATATTTTGACTTTCTTTCAAACAGTTCTTCATTGCTTTAACCTTGGAGTCATTTAATATGAAATTCTTTCATTTCAAGAGTTCATAATGATACATGGCTGAGATCAAAGTAATTTTAGTTGAGATATGATAGGCGGTATTGTACCACCATTTTGCTAGATGCAACCATTGAGACCATTTTCTTTTCTTATCAGATATGAAGCTTCGAAAATATATTTCTAAAAGCTTCTTTACTATTATTATTTGACCATTTGTTTGAAAATAACAGGATGAACTCATGTTAATGTTTATTCCATCTTGACTGCAAAAATATTTCCATAAATTTTCCTTAAATCTTATGTCTCTATCACTAAAAATTACTTTTGGAAGACCATGTAGCTTGTAGATTTTTTTACAAAATACTTCTGTAATTTTCTTGGTTGATTTGTTTTCTTGACTTCCATAAAATGATCATATTTAGTGTGTCTATCTACTATAACAAATATATTTTCCTCACCCTCATACATAGGTAAACAATCGATGAAATCCATTAAGATTTCCTCCCATTTTTTGTTTGGGATATTAAGGGGTGTAGCAACCAAGGAGTTGAGACGTTTTTTATTTTGTTTCTCTAACAGATGCTGCATTCCACGATGTATTTCTAAATTTCCTTACTCATTCCCTTTGATTAGAATTCTTAATATGTGTTGTAGTATTTCTTGAAGAACCCAACATGATGATTTGGAGGGGAATTTTGTGATTATTTTAGAGCCTTTATTTTAAATTTGGATGATGGACTTAGATAAATTCCACTTTTATACCACAGTATGTCATTTTTCCATTCAAAGTTGAGATGTTAACTGATGTCTTCAATTGTTGAAAAATATTCTATATCCTTGGTATATTCAATTTGAATCTCAGTTAACCAACCAAAAACTACTACCAAGAGGAACATGTTGTGATGTCTTCATCTTTTCGCGAGAGAGCGTCAATGACTACAATATTTTTTCCCTTTTTCTGTAAATTTTCTCTATCCACTTTTATTTTTCTGTTGATAAGGTATTTTTTTGTAACAATAACTAAATATTGTTGTGATCTATGTTTATTGATAACTTCATTCTTAATAGGTATTAACACCACTTGTTTAATGTGTGAATAATGGATTGAATCTCCTTGTGGTAGGTAGACTTCAAGTTTTCCCTTGTATTGAGATTTTAACTTTTTAGGCTATAGAGCGACTGTCTTGTATTAATACTACTATGTTGGCTTGATGCATCTTGACCGAGGTTCAAATTTTATCGCGCAACCAACTAACCCTCCAACTAATGGCCCTTTCGGTAATGACCTACTTTCTCAGATCAAAGTCTCACCCAAAGCAGTATGGGGGGCTGCTGGAACCAGGTTTCCGCACTCTGAGGAAGAAAATAATGAAGTGGCCCTAAGCAGATCAATTGCAAACTTATATAGATCATAAACATATGTGCACAATACTTAACATATTATAGACAAAATCAAAAATCACTCTAGTGCATATATATTATAACAGAACCCAACCCGGATCTAAAAAATGTGTAATTACTTAAGCGGATCAATCATCAATATGCATAAATAACCATAATATATATCCTTGCACAAATATAAATAAGCAGCATAGAAGCAATGTGATTTCAACAGAAAATATAACTCAGATCAAGACACAATGTTTCGCCAAAATCAATCCTTGTATTAATTTAGATTCTTTTAGTACATCAGACTTCACCCTTACACATAACCCTTCCATGCCACAGCTAGCGGAGTACTCACATAGCCAGGACTAGGTCTCCACACACAGAGCCAGCAAGATCTTTACTACCCAACCCAAACCAAAACCCTTACAAAGTATTACAGACGCATAAACAGTTATATCATAATAGTTTATTCAACTTTTACTACTTTACTTAGACTTGATCTATCTATTTATATTCTTCTATCCTATAGATACTATGGTCTTAAACCATGGTTTAAGTCCTATATTTTACCCTTAAACCCATTTACATCAAAAATAAGGACTTTGACCTACCCTAAAGCCCCTTGACTCATTCGTGCAATGTGAATATATAAAACTTGTACAAAAATATATCAAAAAAGTGTAGCGCAGGGGAACCCGCTCTAACAGGACCCCAACAAAAACATGTGACTTGTCTCGAGTCACTCAGGCACCTGCTCCTTAAGCTTGGCTTGGAGCGCACTGATAGAATATTTCATAGGGAGCACCAATTCAAAACTTTGTGCCATAGCTCCCTACGCTTGCTGAACTAACTTCTCTATTGAAAGCCCTTCAGTGGCTATCTCTATATTGCGTTGTCTCTGTTGAATTGCCTTCAAGGTGGTGTCCAGAGTCTGTGAAAGCTGGAGAGATGCCCTAGGCCATGGTTGCATACATTCTTCTAACAAATTCTATTTTTGGTGTAGGTCTTCAATCTTGGTCTGGATGATCCAACCCTCCTGCAAATGGGTGAGGCGTTGTGGAAGAACAAGGGTCAATGCCACTATCCGGATCTCAACAATTTTTTTTTCCTTCTGATGCATATCATTGTGAACCTGTTGTACCACCAAATCATCATGCATTGATGTAAATACGCTAATAGCCTCATCTAGAATACTATCACACTATGTGACTACGGCAACAATACTATCTATGGCTTATTTGACTTTGGCTTCCCTTTTTGCGCGGACCTCAAGGGGAGTCTCTCGCTGCAAATTCATTTGCAGATCCATGATTTGATGTTCATACTATGCTTGGATAGTCTACACTTCGATGCGTGATGCTTTCATGGTTGTAGCCAATCCTTCCAATTTTTCTTTCGAAGCAGATGTGGTAAGGACTGTTGGAACATCATTGTAGACCAGGTGAATTTTAGCCTCTAGCGCAGCACGCTGAGCTTCGGATGCGCGGAAAATGCTACTTTTGTGGATTTCTATTTTTGATGTGCATCTTCATCCTGCTTCTAGGATTCTATCGTAGTTGTGTGGGAAATAGCCTCATAGAATTGGAGCTCATTATCGATCATGGGATGCATCAAGTGTATCTTTCTTGCAGCAAAACAGATAAATTAATGTTAATATCCCCTGCTCCATAGAATTGAGCGCATTGGCTAGCGTGGGGATTTACACAAGGTGAGCATCCCCAGTGGCTATTATTTTTATATCTAATGTCTATGCACTCGTGACTTGCATGTTGGTCTGGCTCGCTTGAGCAATGCTCGCTTGTATCAGGCTCGCTTGCACTTTAAGTTCTTGGATCCCCACCTGAAAATCTTCCATCGCAGTCTTATACTGCACCTCCATATCGATCCAGTGATCCTTATTCACAAACATGATTGTGTTAGTAATTTCATTTAGATCATCCTTCGTCGGTGTCAAGACCTCCTGGATGGCATCTTTAGAGCCCTTCTGTTTCTTTCGTGATCGTCCAACAACCTAAGAGCCACACTTCGTTCACTTATATGTATGCTCTTCTTATTCCTCCATGGTATATTTTGGTGCAGACCCATTCTTCTCGAGCTCAGCCTCTTTTTTGAGGTTGATCGTCTCACCAATGGTGGTTGGTGTTGCTTCTTTCTCAACAAGATTCTTAGTCACCTTCTCAGTTGTTTTCTCTGGCAGAATGCCAGCACGTGGCTTTATCGGTGTTTTGGTGATAGATGTAGATGCACCATGCTCCAACCATGTTGGTGGCCATTTTCCAGTAACTCGGATCAAATCATCCTCCATCACCAAGTATAGTAGCTCGTACCAAACTCCTTCCACGGCGCCTTTTGCGTGGATGTGCATATTCTGGAATATAGCCTTAAAGTCGGCTACCATCTTGTATTGCTCATATAATGTTGGGGGTAGCCTTGGCTTAGACTGCATGGCTTGATATAGCGTGGCATCATAAATTACCCAAGATATTTTGTTCTCCTTAGCGCGCGCGAGGTTTGAAGAATTCCATAATGTCACGTACCGCATGACCTCGCACATTTGGGGCTTAATCTCCAGAAATTGGGTTTCCTTAGGGGTCTTTAATCCAGGTGGATATTGGTTGCCACCTGCCTATTCCACTTGGGGCCCCAACATTGTCTCTTTCAGTTTTTCAATTTCGGCACAACTTACTATTTTTAGTAGTTTTTCGGGTCCTAAACTTCTGAAGCCGTTTTGAGGCCCTAAACGACGTTTTTTGGGCATCATTCCTCCGATGAAAATGATTCCATTTTCAATTTGATATTCATAGAAACATTTTTAATCCTCGGATATATATTTCTAACGATGTATCATGTGCATCAAATAGAGATAGTATGCTAAAGTTATGTCCCCGGGAAGTTGAAACACCAATTTATCCAAATGGGGCCCATAGTTTTGGCGCTTCATCTCCTAGGGTTACGTTTTTGGACGTTTAGGGTTTTCCATTGTTTCTAAATAATAAATAGGCCCTTGAGCATCATTTTAACTAAGTTTAGAGGCTTTTAGTTGCCACATCTCTTCTCAGAGATAAGCTATCAGCCCCCTAGCTAGTTTATTTACATTCTGTCTGTAAGAAAATTTCAGTTCTTTGATATTAATGAAATGAAGTGTTATTTCCGCTGCATCTTTGTATTTATGGTTATATATTTATTCTATTGCGTTCCTGCATAAATCTAGATCAGTGGTATCAGAGTGGTCTGCTTTTTATCAATCCTTCTTTGCATGTCCCCAACGAGGTCGAGGTATAAAGATTTAGGGATCGATCTCGTGGAACCTTTACAAGATCAGCCTCGCAAACCCCGAAGGATGACCATGGGGGAAAAAAAGAAAGATGAGGGAGCAGGAGATCCTATCAAAATATTTCTCAAGGAGGCCCTCAAAAAACAAAGGAACACAATGATGGATAACTTTTCCCAGATCCTTCAACAACTGCCCACCAGCGGCGCATCTGCATCCAACAGCCACTCTGGAGGTGCAAATCCCTTTAAGGTACAAGTAAAATTTGACATTCCCATATTTGAGGTTCAAATAGATGCAGATGTCGTAGATAGATGGTTGAATCTATTAGAAGGATATTTCTCGGTTCATGACTTTTCCGACCGGGAGAAAATTATTTTTGCACTCTGCAAAGCTACCCCCCATTTCAAGGACTGGTGGGAAACCTACTATGAGAAAAAGGATGAGGAAAAACCCTCTCTGTTCTCAGCTGTACCCACTTGGAATTCTTTCTGAGATTATATCAAGGAAAAATACTATCCCATGGGAAGCTATGAGGACAAGTACATACAATGGACCACGCTGCGACAACAAAGGGATCAGGATGTGCATGAGCTAATGAATCTATTCCATACCCTGTGCACAAAGTTGGGTATCAAAGATTCAGAGAAACATTTGGTCCTAAAGTATCATATTTTTCTTCACAGATACATTCAGGAGGAAATGGAGTTCCTCAACATCTCCTCGCTTGGTACGGCATACCACTATGCTGCCGAGATTGAGCAGAAATTCAAACAGAAGAAGCGAGACTTTGGATGCAAGGCATGGCGACCCAAGAAAACCTTCTAAAGGGACAAGAAAATAACAACACCGTGAAGCCAAAGAAGGACATGGGCAAGTGGTGTGAGTTCCATAAGAGCTCCACTCACAACACAAGTGATTGTCGGACCAAGTAGTCACTAGTGGCCGAGATGAGGGCCTCTAAATCAGATGCATGCTCCGACTCTGAATAAGAACCTGACAAGGGGAATGACAAAGGGAAGCAGATTATTGATGCAGAGCACAACGCCATTGTTGCCACTGCAAATATCGAGAAGGAGGAACCAGAAGATCTAGAGGAGGCAGAGCGTCTCTTCCACTCCCAAATGTGGGTAAAGGGTTCCTTGATATACTTCATTGTCGAAAATGGGAGCCAAAAGAACCTCATTTCAGCAGATTTCATGAAGCAGTTGGGCTTGCCGACCACAGCGCACCCACAACCATACACCATCAGGTGGCTTCACCAAGGATGGGATCTCCACGTCAGCCAGAAGTGTCACCTTCCCTATAGTATCAAGCCCTTCACGGATGAGGTATTGTGTGACATTTCTCCTATTGATGTTTCTGATGTATTATTAGGCCAACCATACTTATGGAAGTGACATGTTGTGTATCAGTCTCGACCTCACATTGTTATTGTTACTTTTGGAAATAAGTTGTACAGGATACCAGAGGTACCACTGCCTCCCACTATCTCTTTGTTTACTGCAAAACAATGCAGTAAGCTCATTTTCCAAACTAGGAAATTTGTTTTCCTGATGATCCACCCCCAGGAAAAGAAGAAGACTGTGGCCATGACCTCCAGACATGGATCCTTTGCACGACAACAACAAATGTACAAGGTTGTGGAAGAGTATGGGGACATCTTCACCTCACCCACAAGGGTGCCTCTGCACTGTCAGGTCAAGCACCCCATTGACCTGACCCGAGGTGCTCCGCTACCCAATGGACCAATATATAGATGTTATGTTATGGAGAATGATGAAATCAAGAGGCATATTCAAGAGTTGCTGCAGAAAGGTCACATCTGGCCAAGTTCGTCACCCTGTGGGAGCCTAATCATGTTGGTACAAAAGAAGGATGGGACTTGGAGACTCTGTATTGACTATTAGGCACTGAAAAAGATCACTGTCTGGAATAGGTACCCGATGCCAAGAATTGATGACCTTCTGGACCAACTCAAAAGGGAAAAATATTTCAGCAAGATCGACTTGAAGTCTGGGTATCACCAGGTACCAATTGAACCCTCTGATGTGTGGAAGACTGTCTTCAAAGCCAAGGAGGGAATTTTTGAATGGCTCATCATGCCTTTTGGGTTGACGAATGTTACCACAACCTTCATGAGGTTGATGGATGACATCTTGCATCCACTCGCCAACTCATTTGCAGTGGTTTACTTGGATTACATTTTGATCTTCAACCAGACTTGGGAAGAGCACCACCACCACATCTAAGAAGTCCTCCAAACACTACGGCAACACAAGTTGTGTGCCAATTTGGAGAAGTGCACTTTTGGCATGACCCAGGTTCAATATCTGGGATACATTATTGATGAAAGGGGGGTGCATGTGGATCCATCCAAGATCCAAGTCATTCAGGATTGGCCAGCCCCAAACACCCTAAAAGAGCTTCGCAGCTTTCTGGGCCTTGCTAATTTCTACCGCAAGTTCATGTTGGGATTCTCTCATATCACTTTGCCCTTGATTCAAGTCACCAAGGAAGGAGCGAAAGAAAAAATATTTTGGTCAGAATCTCAACAGAAGGTGTTCATAGAATTGAAACATCGCCTCTGTTCTTCCCCAGTACTCACATTACTATACTTGCAACAACCATTTGAGATCAAGACATATGCCTTTGACTATGCTATTGGGGTAGTTCTTACTCAATAGGGGCATCTAGTGGCATATCACAGTGAGACATTTTCCGACACAGTTAGAAAGTATCCCACTTATGACAAAGAAACGTATCCCATTGTGCAGGCTTGTCGAAAATTGAAGCATTACATTTTGGGGAAGGAAACAATCATCCACATAGACCACCGACCCCTGCAGTTCATACAAACACAAGGGAAGTCGCAGAACGATCGCCATCATAAGTGTTCCACATATCTCCAACAATTTCGTTTGAACATCAAGTACAAGAAGGGTAGCACCAATAATGTTTCAGATTGCCTCAGCTAACCATCGATCGTGGCCATAACCATTGTTCTCAACTCTTGTGGGCACGAGACTTCTAATTGGTCACTTCTCTACAAGAGCGATCTAGAATTCAGCCACACATACAAGGCACTCTTGGGGGGTACGCAAGTTCCAAATTTTCACCTGCAAGATGCACTGTTATGTCACCTGGGACACCTTTGTGTTCCTTCAAGCAAGCGTGCCAAGATGATATGGGAAGCACATTACAACTGAGTCACTGGGCATTTTGGGGTTGAGAAAATAGTGGCAGTACTGTAGAAGTATTTCTATTGGCCGACCCTTCGACAGGATGTCGGGAAGTACATCAAATCCTGCACTGCTTGCGCCATTGCCAAACTGACAATCAAGAAGCAAGGGCTCTATACTCTGCTACCTACCCCTAGTTGACCTTGGGAATCCAGCTCCATGGATTACATGTTAGGCCTTCCTTCTACTAAGCATGGAAACGACTATTTTTTCGAGGTCGTCAATAGATTCTCGAAGATGGCCATTATGGTCACCTGCAAGAAGAATATCACAATGGAAGCCACTGCTAAACTCTTCTTTGAGTGAGTGTGGGTGCACTTTGGGATCCCATAGTCTATAATATTAGATCATGACAGCAGGTTCCTTAGCACATTTTGGTCTAGCCTCTGGTCAATGTTGGACACCAAGCTCACCAAGTCCACAAATTTCAATCCCCAAACTGATGGCCAAACAAAGGTCGTCAACAGGATGATTGTACACATTCTACGCATGTACAATTCAAAGCATCCATGCACATGGGATGAGAGCCTCCCCTATGTAAAATACAGTTATAATTGGGCTCTCCACAACTCAAGTGGGCTTGGGATTCCAGCCACTATGTCCCATTGACGTAGCCATGCCATTTGCGGCTACTCAGCTCGATTCGGCTCATGTCCAGTCTGAAGTTGAAAAAGTGAACAACTTCATCGATCACATTCAGCACATTCGTCAACAGGTTCATGAAATATTAGACAGAGCCAATGCTAAGTACAAGCAATGACATGATCAACATCGGGCACCACACAACTTCCAGGTGGGCGAAAAAGTGTGGCTACATTTGCAGAAGGAGCACCTCACTGGACCCCATTGCAAGCTTCGCCTGCTCCGATATGGGTCGTACACCATCACCAAGGTTGTAGGGAACAATGCCTTCAAGCTCAGTATTCCACCATTCCTTGGTCTGCACCCAGTCTTCAATGTACATCGCCTTTGTCCCTACTTCCCACCTCTACTCGACACCTTTGACATTGCAGAAGAACTCACACCAAAAGAGTTAAACCTAGACTGCATGGAAAAAGCCACCACAGATTGTATCGTGGACATGAAAATTAAGAACACTCGCCAACAAAAGATACAACTATATCAGGTTGTCAAAGCTGGCCAACTCCTGCACCAAGGCAAGTTGTTCACCAAGGACCAAGTTCAGCAGAAGTTTCCTCATCTCATGGAGGAACTCAACGCAATGGGGACCATTGCTTCCTAAGGGGGGAGGAATGATCCAGGTGGATATTGGTGGCCACCCACCTATTCCACTTGGGGCCCCACCATTGTCTCTTTCAGTTTTTTAGTTTCAGTACAACTTACTATTTTTAGAAGTTTTTCAAGTCCTAAACTTCTGGAGCCGTTTTGAGGCCCTAAACGATGTTTTTTGGCCATTGTTTCTTTGGCGAATATGATTTCATTTCAAAATTTACATTCACTGAAAAAATTTTAGTCCTCAGATAGATCTTTCTAACAATATATCATGTGCATCAAACAGAGATAGTATGCCAAAGTTACGTCCCCGGGAAGTTGAAACACCAATTTACCCAAATGGGGCACATAGTTTTGGTGCTTCATCTCTTAGGCTTAGGTTTTTGGATGTTTAGGATTTTACATTATTTCTAAATAATAAATAGGCACTCGAGCCTCATTTTAACTGAGTTTATAGGCCTGTAGCAACCACGTCTCTTCTTAGAAATAATCTACTAGTGCCCTAGCTAGTTTATTTCCATTCTCTGTGTAAGTAATTTTCAGTTCTTTGATATTAATGAAATGAAGTGTTATTTCCACTGCATCTTTGTATTTATGGTTATATATGTATTCTATTGCATTCCTGGATAAATCTGGATCAGTGGTATCAAGATCGGTCTGCTTTTTCTCGATCCTTATTTGCATGTCCCCAACAAGGTCAAGGTATAAGGAGTTAGGGCTCGATCAGGTGGAACCTTTGCAAGATCAGCCTCGCAAACCCCGAAAAAATCCCATGGGGGATGAAAAGGAAGATGAGGGAGTAGGATATCCTATCAAAATATTGCTCAAGGAAGCCCTCGAAAAACAAAGGAATGCAATGATGGATAAATTTTCTCAGATCCTTCAACGACTGCCCACAGGCGGTGCATCTGCATCCAGCAGCCACTCTGGAGGCGCGAATCCCTTTAAGGTACAAGTAAACTTTGACATTCCCATATTTGATGGTCAAATAGATGCATATGTCATAAATAAATGGTTGAATCTATTAGAAGGATATTTCTCAGTTCATGACTTTTGCGATCGGGAGAAAATTATTTTTTCTGTCCTCAAAGCTACCCCCCATGTCAAGGACTGGTGGGAAACCTACTGTGAGAAAAAGGATGAGATAGAACCCTCTCTGTTCTCAACCATACCCACTTGGAACTCTTTCCGAGATGCCATCAAGGAACAATACTATCCCGTGGGGAGCTATGAGGACAAGTACATACAATGGACCACACTGCGGCAACAAAGGGATCAGGATGTGTATGAGTTAACGAATCTATTCCATACCCTGCACACAAAGTTGGGTATCAAATATTCATAGAAATTTTTTTGCTAAAGTATCACAGTTGTCTACACAGATACATTCAGGAGGAAATGGATTTCCTCGACATTTCCTCACTTTATACGACATACCACTATGTTGCCAAGATTGAGCAGAAATTCAAACAGAGGAAACGAGACCTTGGATCTGCGAATCAAAAGAAAGGGAAAGGTGCCCCCAAACCGTAGAAAAAAGGACAAAGCCAATGCATGGTGACCCAAGACAACCTTCCAAAGCCACAAGCAAAGAACAACACCGTGAAGCCAAAGAAGGACACAAAAAAGTGGTTTGAGTTCCATAAGAGCTCCACTCACAACACAAGTGAATGTCGGGCCAAGCAGTTGCTGGTGGCCAAGATGAGGGCTTCTGAATCAGATGCATTCTTCGACTCTGAATCAGAACCTGACAAGGGGAATGACAAAGGGAAGCAGATTATTGATGCAGAACCCAATGCCACTGTTGCCACTGCGAAGATCCAGAAGGAGGAACCAAAAGATCCAGAGGAGGCATAGCTTCTCTTCCACTCCCAGATGTGGGTAAAGGGTTCCCTGCTACAATTCATTTTTGACAATGGGAGCCAAAATAAGCTCATTTCAGCATATGTTGTGAAGTATTTGGGCTTTCCAACCTCAGCGCACCCACAACCATACACCATTGGGTGGCTTCACCAAGGACAAGATCTCTGCGTCAGCCAGTAGTGTCGCCTTCCCTATAGCATCAAGCCCTTCATGGATGAGGTATTGTGTGACTTTGCTCCTATTGATGTTTTTGATGTATTATTAGGCCAACCATACTTGTGGAAGGGACATGTTGTGTATGATTCCCAACCCTGCTCTATTATTGTTACTTTGGGAAATAAGTTGTACAGGATACCAGAGGTACCACCGCCTCCGACTATCTCTTTGGTTACTGCAAAACAATGCAGTAAGCTCATTTCCCAAACCAGGAAATTTTTATTTTCCTAATGATCTACCTCGAGGGCAAGAAGAAGACTATGGCCACGACCTCCAAACATGGCTCCTCTGCACGACAACAACAAATGGACAAGGTTGTGGAAGAGTACGGGGACATCTTCACCTCACCCATAGGGGTTCCTCTGCACTGTCAAGTCAAGTACCCAATTGACCTAACCCCAGGTGCTCCGCTATCCAATGGAATGATCTATAGGTGCTCTGTTCTAGATAATGATGAAAATCAAGAGGCAGATTCAAGAGCTATTGCAAGAAGGTCACAGCCGACCAAGTTCATCACCCTGTGGGAGCCAAATTGTGTTGGTACAAAAGAAGGATGGGACTTGGAGACTCTGTATTGACTATCGGGCGCTGAACAAGATCACTATCCTGAATAGGTACCTGATCCCACGGATTGATGACCTTTTGGACCAACTCAAAGGAGCAAATATTTCAGCAAGATCGACTTAAAGTCTGGGTATCACAAGGTACCAATCAAACCCTCTGATGTGTGGAAGACTACCTTCAAAACCAAGGAGGGCCTTTTCGAATGGCTCGTCATGCCTTTCTGGCTGACGAATGCTCCCACAACCTTCATGAGGTTGATGGATGACATCTTGTGTCCTTTCACCAACTCATTTGTAGTGGTGTACTTGGATGACATTCTGATCTTCAGCCAGACTTGGGAATAGCACCTCCACCACATCCAAGAAGTCCTCCAAACACTATGGCAACACAAGTTGTGTGCCAATTTGGAGAAGTTCACTTTTTGCATGACCCATGTTCAATATCTGGGATACATTATTGATGAAAGGGAGGTGCATGTGGATCCAGACAAGATCCAATTCATTCAGGATTGGCCAGCCCCAACCACCCTAACAGAGCTTTGCATCTTTCTGGGTCTTGCTAATTTCTACCGCAGGTTCGTGTTGGGATTATCTCATATCCCTTGGCCCTTGAGTCAAGTCACCAAGGGCGGAGTGAAAGAAAATTTATTTTGGTTGGAATCTCAACAAAAGGCATTTGTAGAATTGAAAAATTGCCTCTGTTCTGCCCCAATACTCACATTACCAGACTTGCAACAACCATTTGAGATTGAGATATATGCCTATAACTATGCTATTGGGGCAATTCTTACTCAACAAGGGCATCCAATGGCATATCATAGTGAGACATTGTCTGACACAGTTCGAAAGTATCCCACTTATGACAAAGAAATGTATTCCATTATGCATGCTAGTCGAAAATGGAAGCATTACATTTTGGGGAAGGAAACAATCATCCACATAGAGCACCGACCCCTGCAGTTCATACAAACACAAGGGAAGTTGCAGAACGATCGCCATCAGAAGTGGTCCACATATCTGCAACAATTTCATGTGAACATCAAGTACAAGAATGGTAGCACCAATAATGTTGCAGAATACCTCAGATGACCACTAATCGTGGCCATAACCACCGTTCTTAAATCTTATGGGCACGAGACTTCTGATTGGATGCTTCTCTACAAGAGCGATCTAGAATTCAGCCACACATACAAGGCACTCTTGGGGGATACGCAAGTTCCAAATTTTCACCTCCAAGATGCACTATTATGTCACCTAGGACACCTTTTTGTTCCTTCAAGCGGGTGTGCCAAGATGATATGGGAAGTGCACTACAGTCGAGTCGTTGGGAATTTTGGGGTCGAGAAAACAGTGGCAGTACTACAGAAATATTTCTATTGGCCGAACCTTCGAGAGGATGTCGGGAAGTACATTAGATCTTGCATTGCTTGCGTCATTGCCAAACTGACCATCAAGAAGCAAGGGCCCTATACTCCGCTACCTACCCCTATTCAACCTTGGGAATCCATCTCCATGGATTACATGTCTGGCCTTCCTTCTACTAAGCATGGAAATGACTGTGTTTTCATGGTCGTCGACAGATTCTCGAAGATGGCCATTATGGCGGCCTGCAAGAAGAATATCACAGCAGAAGCCACTGCTAAACTCTTCTTTGAATGAGTGTGGGTGCACTTTATGATCCCATAGTCTATCATATCAAATCACAACAATAGGTTCCTCATCACATTTTGGTCTAGCCTCTGGTCAATGTTGGACACCAAGTTCACCAAGTCCACAACTTTCCATCCCCAAACTGATGGCCAGACAAAGGTCGTTAACAGGATGATTGTACACATTCTACACATGTACAATTCAAAGCATCCACGTACATGGGATGAGAGCCTCCCCTATGTACAACACAGTTATAATTGGGCTCTCCACAACTCAACTGGCCACAACCCCTTTCAGGTGGGCTTGGGATTCCAGCCACTATGTCCCATTGTCGTAGTAATGCCATTTGCGACTACTCAGGCTGATTCATCTCATGTCCAATCTGAAGCTGACGGAGTGAACAACTTCATCGAGTGCATTCAGCACATCCGTCAATAGGTTCATGACATATTGGCTAGAGCCAATGCTAAGTACAAGCAATGACATGATCAACATTAGGTGCCACACAACTTCCAGGTGGGTGAAAATGTGTAGCTACATTTGCAAAAGGAGTGCCTCACTAGACCCCACCACAAGATTCGCCCGCTTTGATATGGGATGTACACCATCACCAAGGATGTAGGGAAAAATTCCTTCGAGATCAGTATTCCACCATTCCTTGGTCTACACCCAGTCTTCAATGTACACCACCTTTGTTCCTACTTCCCACCTCTACTGGACACCTCTGACATTGAAGAATAAATCACAGCAAAATATTTAAACCTAAACTGCATAGAACAGGCCACCAAAGATTGTATCATGGACATGAAAATCAAGAACACTCGCCAAAAGAAGATCCAACTGTATCGGGTTATCAAAGCTGGCTAACTCCTGCACCAAGGCAGTGGTTCACCAAGGACCAAGTTCAGCAGAAGTTTTCTCATCTCATGGAGGAACTCAACACAATGGGGACCATTTCTTCCTAAGTGGGGATGAATGATCTAGGTGGATATTGGTGGCCACCTGCCTACTCCACTTAGGGACCCACCGTTGTCTCTTTCAGTTTTTCAATGTCGGCACAACTTACTATTTTTAGCGGTTTTTCGGGTCCTGAACTTCTGGAGCCATTTTGAGGCCCTACACGACGTTTTTTGGGCATCGTTCCTCTAGTGAACATGATTCCATTTTGGAATTGATATTCATGGCAATAGTTGTATTCCTCAGATAAATCTTTCTAACAATGTATCATGTGTGTCAAATGCAGATAGTACACCAAAGTTACATCCCCGGGAAGTTGAAACACCAATTTAACCAAACGGGGCCCATAGTTTTGGCACTTCATCTCCTACGGTTAATTTTTTGGACGTTTATGGTTTTCCATTGTTTCTGAATAATAATAGGCCCTCGAGCCTCATTGTAACTGAGTTCAGAGGCCTGTAGCCACCACATCTCTTCTCAGAGATAAGCTACCAATGCCCTAGCTAGTTTATTTCTATTCTGTCTATAAGAAAATTTCAGTTCTTTGATATTAATGAAATGAAGTGTTATTTCCACTGCATCTTTTTATTTATGGTTATATATGTATTCTGTTGCATTCCTGCATAAATCTAGATCAATATTCCACCCAATCAATGCAATCAATAGTAATATCCAGGCGTAATGGAACTTCTTTCCTTCCTCCTGGGCTTCGTGCACATTTTCTAGGAATTCCTTACACAAATAATGAGACCAGTTATAATTGATGCATTTATCGCATTGTCCTGTGAGATCAATCGCATGCATAGGCACCTCCTTGGGTCTGCATTTGCACATCATCTTGCAGGCCAAGATGAGGGTGTCAAACTGAATATCTGGTTCATTTATCTCGCTGACCACAAAACTTTTTCTCTTCTATGAGACTTGATACTTCTTCTTGATATGGTCTGCGACAATTTTCTCTTGTGCCTTTCCTCCAAAATCTATAATTGGATCGGTGCCCTTAGCAGGTAAACCGGTGATCCTGTGGATCAACACCACATCAATTTGGATGCGCTCTCCCAACCATAGCATATCAATTGGGATGTGCTCTACCAACCATAGTGCATCATCTCCTAAACTTTCTCTATGTGCGCCCCACTATCGGGCTGGAGTATACCTCAATGAAAATTCCAAAGCTTCGTATCTCTAGTCCTCACGCACCTTTTTCTCAAACTCTTCCAGAAATAAGACAACGTTCCCTGTTCCATCATAAAAAGGCAACTCACGCACTTCCAATCGGACACAGCACAAAGATTTGGTAACTCTGTTGCATCACTTAGTAGTTAATTCATGCAAGCGATTATGCCAATGCTCCAACTCTTCATCAGAACATGAAACACATGAACTATCGTGATCCCAACATATTCTTCCATATGCGGTGGGATTAATACAATCTTCATCCTCCACAGTAATCTTATATATCTAGTCAATCTCAGCAACCCCACACTAATATTGGACAAGCTCTGTATAGCCCACACCTTCGAAAGGAACTAATGGCACAACAACTCGGGTTCCATCCTTTTCAAACACCATCTGCATATTCCCAAGGTTGATTATAGCATCCATGTCATAAGCCCAATTAAATCCCAACATCGTAGGATAAGGATTACTATCATCAACGATCTCAATGACTTCAAAGCTGACCAATATTCCTGCACCATCATTTTCTACGTGGATTCCCTGCAATTTCCCCATAGGAATGATCTTCTATTGATTTTCCATCCTCAGCTCAATTGGTGACCATTGCAGCTTAGGAATTCCCATTCATTCCCATGTCTCTTTTGGTAGAACGTTGGCATATAATCCTAGATCGAGAATGACTTGATCCTTCTCATAGTCTCTGATCTTCGCAATAAACCACATCTCCTGACTAGTTCCTTTCTTGTTCTTGTACACTTTATTTACTACACATTTATCCAATTGCAGCGTTTCCTTTCCAGCATAGTTATCTATCGAATCCTGTAACCCTTCTACAACCTTCTGGTTCCTTAGTAATTTCATACACTTTTGTAAGAAGGATTCCAAGATAGACTGATCAACTTCCTTTACTTCAATATTATCCTCAGGCTTATTCCTCAATGGAAATAGTTGTCTCTACGTGGTTGATGTCAAAGCTTTAGGATTCATAAATGTCTTCTTTTCTTCCATGAATGTCTCTTTCTCACGCTACACATTAATCCCAACATTATTAACTTTATCTTTCCTTACCCATGTCTCTGTCACATTCCTCTTTTATTCCACACGGTTTCATATAGTATTCACACTACTGCATGTTACTATGTTAATGCTAGGATCTTCTTGGCATAGTTTAACCCTCATAATTTGTATATTCTGAGTCGTATCCTAGTTGCGCTTCTCCTACATTTTAGCTAACAAAGCGAGACAATCTTCAATTTCATGACCAAATTATTGACAATACTTACAAGAAGCTACAATAGGATTCTGATAATCCCTGGAAAAATGTCCTAGTTGTCTGCAGTTGTAACATATTATCTTCCCTCATCCATGACCAACACCTCCTCCTCAGCCATGTCCTCGTCCTAGGAAACTTCCTCGCGCATTTGGTGAACCCCAAGATTCATGACCTTCTACCTGCATTATGTATGCACCAGGACTATTTTGCATCATTAGATCATAGCTATTACAATGTTGGTCATTGTGTCCCACCCAACTATAGAAATTGAAAAACAATTGCTTCGACGATCTGACAAAATTTTACAGCAAGTGACAATAGTTTGTGGAATTTTGACCTACAACTTCGCATATGCTACACAATACATGGGGCCCTACACTTGGCCCAACATTCGATCCAGGCTTCAATGGACTCTACAACCTAGTGCCTAAATAGTCTCTATAAACAGGGAATTTTTCTTTATAGTGACCCTTTTCTTTGCACTTGATACACCAGACTTCCAACCTTATATCAGATCTAGCCTCCTTTCCCTTCTTTAGATCCTGGAGAAATGCAAGATTTCCAACTAAATCTGAATCTATTGCACTGCTATGCTTGTATAAGCTACTAGTAAAGCTTCAAGCTTCATGGCAATCTCCAACGCTTCAACCTAAGCTGCAATCTTCTGTTGTGACAATGGAAATCTGACATGAGGCAACAATGCAACAATGAACCATTCTCTATGTTGTTCATTTGGGATCTTGAAGCTCATTTGGCTCAACAGTGTATTAAATATTTTATCTACCTCCCACATGGCCTCAATAGTTAGTTGCTTAATCTCTTTGATTTTTATGATAAATTGGGACTGCGAATTTGGTTTCTTAAATTTAGCATTTAGTGCGGTCTTCATCTCAACCAATGTAGCATTTTCATTCTTCATAACATATTTCATGTAATAAGACGATGCTCTATCTTGTAGCGTTGTAACCAACTGTGCTTTCTTCATGTGTTCATTTGTAGTATTTTTCGAACTCCATATTGCTTCTGCAACAAACCAACTTTGTTTTGGATCATCTGATCCCTTGAACATAGGCATCTTTGGGGGTTAGGCCATGGTGAATGGGGGAGGTGGAGGTGGAGGTGGAGGAACGGAATGGGATGGGGTGATGATGGGGGTGGAAGGTTGGGGAATCTATGCAGTGCTTTACTGACTTTCAGATCTCAACAACAGACTTCTCTGGGTAGTGGTGTTGCTTTCTCCTTCTTCAGACCCAAACAGTGGACAATTTTCAGTTTCAACGTAAGTAACCCAATTTGTTCTGAATATTTTACCGCTCTGTGTAGCACCGGGTTTTATTTCTTCGAACATCAATATGAGCGCATCCGTAATATACCATTTTCACACAATATAATTTTAATCTAGAACTTCATTGAATTCAGGTACTTACCTTTAGGGACTTTGAATAACTTGTGCTTTGCTTTGCTATAAGACACAAAAGTCTTGATCGCAAGCTCAGTAATAAACCCTCCAAGGATAGTATCGATCCAATAATAAATAGCCCTAGTGATCTTGTTATTAGTATTTTCAGCGTCTCATTCAGATCTGGGGTCTACGGAGTTGGCTTATTATTTAAATAACCAGTTTTCGCAGCTAGTCTTGATATCCACTCCTATAGCTCACTAGCAAATGATGCGAAAAAATATATCATATTGATCAGTATAGATATAATTCTATAACTAATGTTCATTAGAGATGCGCGGACTTCTGTTTTCTTTCACAACAAACTCACATTCTTATAGATCTACCCAATATTCAATCTCTTGGTTAGATGGATTCCACATCCAACTATCCCTCAGTCAGATCCTGGTCCCGACAATGGAACCATTTGTTGGCTTGATGGGACCTAGACCCAGGTTCAAATGTGGATGTGTGAACCAACAAAACCCACTATTATTTTCTCTTTCAGAAACGATTTACTTGCACAAACCAAAGTCTCATCTGAGGAAATATAGAGGGATGATAGAACCAGGTTTCTGCATCCAGAGGAACAGTGGACTATGGATATAGAGATTTTCTTCCTTAAGAGAGCTTTGCAGGTCTCATCTACTAACTATACAAGAATTTTTCAACGCATTTGTTGAATTTACTACCAACTACGTGATCTTGCTTAATCATACATAAAACAACATAAATAATCATAAACCAGACTTCGCTATGCAATTACATATCAGAACCCTTACTTAGCCCAGATAAGCATAAACAATTGTGAAGTAAAACACATCAATAGAAACTCAGATCTATCTTCAAAGGTCTTTCATTCACATTCAGATCTTTCTCCTGCGTTCACTTTCACCCTATGCACTCAACCACAGGGGTCTCTGCACTCAGCTGAAAATTTCCTAAGGTCTTCACACACTCAATTGCAGGAGTCTTTCCTCTAACCCAAATCCATAGACTTTGACTCAAAAAAGTCTTACATCCAAATTCATTTCAATAGATCTATAATTCCAAAACCTCTCTACCTATGACTTCTATCTAGACTCCTTATATGGATTTTTCATTTACAATACCATGGTCCAAAACCATGGGCATAGTTCAACGTTCACAAAATATTCCGATTAAATTACATAATAAGGGGCTTTGACCTACACCAAAGCCCCTAAGACTCAAAATGGACTTCATGTTGCACACTCCGCTCCTCAATCTATGAGGTATTTCTCTACTAATTTCTTCGAGGGGATCCTATGTCCAACATGGGATATAAATATATCATATTTTTCATAGGCTTGTCCAATTGGTAATCCTACAACTATGGTTATTGTATTCACATCTACTCGAATTTCCATTCTTTTGGTCATAACAACATACCCATAGTATTGTTCCCTACATACATTTTTCTTAAAGCTTTGAATAAATTCCATTTTAACATCATCATTAGAGACATATAGTATATTAAAATATACAAGCCATCCCATTTTTTTTAAATTCCATAACTTCAAGATTAATATGCAAGAGCATTGTATTTGTCAATTACCTATGTTAAAATGCTCCCCTCATTACGTTGTATATTTTTTTCTTATTTATTGTTATTTATCCAATGCTCAATATGTATGTAGTGTCCCTAAATAGAATTCATAGCAATAACACCCATACACTCCTCTATTTTTATCTTTCCATTCACACAATTCTACATACCACAAAATTTTCCTTTGATTCTACCCTTGCTTCCTAGCTTGATTCTACCCTAGCTTCCTTTGATTCTACCCTCACTTCCTCTTTTCAAATGAATGGAGGTCATACCTAGCTTGGTGATGGGGTTTCCCAATTATATATTGGAGGAAAAATAAAAACCCCATCCAAAATTATATATTTAAATCAGGTACTGAAACACATCAATCTTGTTGTGACCTTCATATTTTATTTTATATTTAGGATCTTGCCTTGATTTTCATCCATACAATGATTGAGATTCAAGCTTATTCTTGTATAATGTTTGTTGTATTTGTGTTTCAGTTAGTTTACAAACATAAGGGGAGATATTATCTTGGTATTGTGTGGTGGTTGCATGGTTCTTGGATTTCACTTAGAAATTATTTGTTCCTATTTTAGAGTATGGTAGAAAGGATAAGTTCAATGTTCTTTAGTAATAGGTATTATTTATTCTCCACAAGTAGTTATTTTGATCTCATTCCTTTATTTTCATTTACCGTTGAGAATGAGTAGTTATATATCCATTCTCAATTTATTAGAAATAATTGGATTTGAATACAATATTGTACTATGTGGTGGGGATGTGAATTTTTTTATCCATCCCATCTTGGAGAGCTATACCTTTGATTCACCTTGCAAGTAAAATAGATACTTTTGAGTTTTCTTTCACTCCACTAAGGAGTGAAGTCCTCGTGTGGAATTGGTTCCCACTGCTTGATCATGCATGATTCATTTCACATTTTCATGGGACTCTATTCTCTTACCAACACAACATATCCTTAGAGTTTAGTGGTAATCATAGGTCATAAGAAGAGACTTAGGAGGTATCGATGGAGGATTTTGATGGCATTTTACTATGAGGTTCCACTTTGGAACACTTGGAACTAATTTGGAGGAATAGATGCATGGATTATTCTATATTTTTTTTGCATTATTATTAAGTATATTTATTTCTTAGTTACAACTACAACACTGGACCATGTAGATGGAAGATAAAAGTGAGAAAGAAAACCTTAAAGCATGCAAACCCACTTAAAGAGGTGAAAAATGTATGATTTATGGAAAGTTAAGAACTAGACATAACCCCAATAAAGGAATTCCATAGATTACAAGGGGTTTAGGGCATGTTTTTGGAAATACAAAGCCAGAGGAGCAAAGCACCCTACCTTGGAAGAAACTCATTGCATGCTAGGTAGTGAAGAAGGAAGATAAAGAAGCAATTACTTGCATAGAATTATCACATGTGGTGATTATATTTACAAATAATATTTAATTAATGTGGAACATTCCACTCCATCAATAAAATAACATTTGGTTTCTTGATCATGAATATACCAATTTTACAAGGGAGGTTACATGTCAGAAGGCCTTTAAAGCATATTAAAGTAACTTTATGGGTATTTACACAATAATTTAGTTTCAAACCACATATTTTGAGGCATGCTTATCTATTTTAGGGGAATTATTAAGGGTAAGGACACTTTATTTAATCTGTTTTCACATATTTAAAGGAATATTTAACTTTCGATCTATTTTTAGATAAAGACATATTGTTTGAGGATTTATCTAAATATTTGGAGGTGTGTGTCACCTTTGAGGAAGTATTTAGGGTGAGAACCCTTTGTATGATGTGTCTTCTACATATTTGAAGGAAATATTTTTGTATTAGGAGATGTCATGTGGCATTATTTACATGGTCAAACCCTCAACTAAAAAATAAATGCATGTTTTAGAATGTTCTCATGAAATAGAAAGATGATGAATATAAAATTGGACCTATTTTATTCTCTCAAAGAACAAAATAAAAGGAGAACGATAGGAGCTTATAAAAGGAAATTTTATTTCATGAATCAGTATTTGATTTGAAAGATATAAATAGAGGAGAGATTCACTTACTAAAGGTGTGGTTGGTAGTGTAAAATTTACCATCTAAAGTCAATTCAAGACCTTTTTGGAGGATGAAGTTAAGGGACATGTGTAATGTGACTTTTTCCATCTCTTATTTTCTCTTTCATGGATGAATGAGTATTTCACAGGATTTAGTTTGATTTTTCTATTAAAAAATTCCTTGAAGAAGGGAAATCATGTTATTATAAGAAGATGTTAGGGTTGAGATAAAAGTCTTCATAAATACTAAGGTAGTATTGGATAGTTGAAGGATTTTCCTAATGTAATTGTATCATAAGGGTTATTCAATTATTTTTTAGTGGTTGTTTTAGATGAGGAAGATGAAGCGTGACATGTTATGTCTCTCTTAATCTTGTTATGAAATAAAATTTAAAGTTATGATGTATTGTTATGTTTTCATTCAATTAGAAGGTTTTCCTACATCACCTACTTTATATGTGGTTTCATTTGTCAATATTCCTTTATTACACTACATGAAAAATACCCTCTAGTGGATTTTTTTGAGGAACCCTTTATAAAAATAGCCCAGATATTTGTTTGTAGCAGAGGTTACTAGAGGAGGTTAGCGGGTGGAGGTTTTTGTGGATGCTTTTTGTCCGGTCTGTGTTTCATCCTACACTGCACTGGTGCGTTCCACTAGAAAAGCACCGGCTCATACTACAAATTGGCACACCGGGACATAGTGATCTTCGTACAAACCCACATGGTGCATCTAGTTACTGTAGCACACAGGTTCTCTACACAAACTTAGCCCCATTGTGTCCTAAAATCCCACGCAAAAGCTGAAACATCCCAGTGCAGTTGGAATAAATTGTTCGATTTGTCTCAAAAACCCACGCACCGGAACAGGGTTAAATAAAAAAAAATTACAACAAAAAATCCGAATTTTTCACTTTTTAGTGCTCCAGAGATCTCAAGCACCAGTGCAACTTTACCTTCTGTGAGGCGCCCTGCCACCGATGCTCCCATTACACTCACTCCTGTCGTCTATTTCCCACCATCTCCATTTCGAATTTTGCAAAACGGTCGGCAAATTTAGTTTTGAAAATTCTACAGAAAATATGCCTCCTTGACGCCGAAATTTACAGGCATTTTAGTTGTTTCTCCATCATTAAAAAATTTATCGGATTAGTTTTGTAAAATAACTTAAAATTCACCATTTAAAAAAAAAAAAATCTCGCCCGGTGCGCTCGAGCCATCCGGCTCGCACTGGTTCGCGGTGCTGCCTGTAAATTTATAGGCTGTACTGCAGCCATTGCTAACACTATCCGCACCGGTTCCGGTGCAGTACCGAAATGGAAAACTATTATTTTTTAAAATTTACATAAATTGTATTGTGATCGGTTACCCAGTCGCACCGTTGACCATGCCCAAGTTCGGGAGAGCGGTGCTTGACCAAAATATGTGCCCCGAGGTAGATATTTTGGTTAGCGCACTGCCCTCGTGAACATGGACATATTCAACGGTGTGGTCATGTAAATGACCGCACCACTGACCATGTAGTGATGTCAGGAGGGCAATGCACTGCCTAATCTAAACGCCCTGAGGTGCATAGTTTGGCCAACACACCGCCCTTCTGATACTGGTACATACTCAACAATGTGGCCAGTTATACCACCACACCATTGACCGTGTAATGATGCTAGGAGTGCGGTGTTCTGAGGAATATTTTCACTCCGTGGTGAGTAGTTTGGTCAGTGCACCGCGCTCCCGAATTTGTACATAGTCAACGGTGCAATCGGTTAAACAACTGCACCCTTGACCATTAACTGATGTTTGGTGGTGTTTTGACGGAATTATCTGCCCCAGGATAAATAATTTAGTCAATGCACTGCTTGAGAAAGTACAATTCATGATGTGCAGTGCACTGAAATTTTCCAAGCACACCGCAACCGGTGCACAAGAAAAAAAGACACACCAGTACTGGTGCATGCCTATTTTTTGGGTGCACCGACCATTTTTTTTTTCAATATATATATATATATATATTTATATTTATATTTATATTTATATTTATATATATTTGTAAATAGATGTCTCATTTAATAAAAAAAATTCATTTAATATGTCAATCATTCAACGACGTCAAAGGAGAGAAGAGAGGGAATAGCAGGAACATATGGCAGACTAGTATAATGTGGTTCTCCTGTGGAAGGCATGAGAGAGGGAGAGAGATATGTACCCTCACCCTATTACAGCAGCCACCCAGGCATTCCTAAGGGAGGTAGGCCTCCTCAAGTTCTATGAGGAGGCTACATCCCTGAAGGCCCATGGTGGTTTATTGTGACAACTTATCTTCAGGTGGAATGCCCACTGACAGGCATTCTGGGTTGGTCCTAACTAGTGGTATGCGCCCACTAAGGAGGACATCTATTTTATTATTGGCCTATCAAGGAGAGGGCAGGATTTTCCCTCATTCCTAGAGGTCCCTGTCGGCTATACAGCAGGGAATCATTTGGTGTACTCACAGAGATACATTAGCGCCAATATATTGTCTCCTATTGATTTTCAGGTCTCCGGTGGTCAATTATGTATTGCTTCATTTGGTGGAGAGGAGGTGAGGTGCCTCTCATTACTAATTTTAACCATTCCACACCATACCAATGACGGGAAATGCATTAGTTGACTGCTTTTATTTTATGTCGATTCTTTATTACAGGCACCACAACTTGTGAGGTGGTTTGTGTTTTTTTTGCAGCAGTTTTGTACAACATTCGATAGAATTCGCGATCGGGCATAAGGGAGGGTGAACTTCCCTTTTTCTTCAAAGCTATTTGTTTATTTTTTGAGAGGTTTCCAAAGACGAGGCCTACTTTTTTTCGGAAGCCTTGTAAGCCGATGTTGCATGTACAGATGCATATGTGGGGACAGATGATGCCCAAGAGGGGCGAGACAGAATTTTCCACGAGGATATCGCATGATGCACTCGAGTTATTAGCCAGTGTTGATGATCATTCCTTCGTTCTGGTCCCATATCGGTATGCTGGTTTGGATTGGCAAGGGTGTGCTAGCATCCTCTTCACAGAGGATGAGATGCTAGATGATACAAGTAATATTAGTTTTTTCTTTAAATTTATTCTAACATGTTATTTAACTTATTTTTAATGAAATTGTCTAATTATTGTTGTGTAATTATATATATATATATATATTGTAGATATTGGGTCATTTAATGGCAAAGAGATGCCACTTCCACCAAATGATCCAGGTGTAGATCCTGATGATGATCAGGAGATGGCAGATGTCAAGGATCAGGCTGCTACAGACAAACCTAGTCCTCATGTTGCGTAGGTACCAGGTGGTGTGAGGCATAGGGCTGACACTAGATTTAGGATGGAGTTGGGAAACTAACTCTATCAACTGCTTGTGGAGGAGGGAGTCGGGTTGGCCACTATGCGAGAGATACAAGTCGATGATAGGCTTACAATGATGTAGAGGGGCATGCCACGTGATATGTTGACCTTAATGTGGCATGTCATAGGATCTACCATCTTAGTGGCACAGTTGAGGAAGGCCCTTAGACATAGGCGTGGTTTAGATGCAGTACGTCGACAGTTGAGAAGAGACGCATCATCTGATGATCATGATCAGGGGAGTGATCATTGTTTACCTCGCACCAGAGATGAGAAGCCTGCAGCGTCAACCAAAATTCATGATCATGAGCAGGATAGACCATCCACATCGACTCACCATGAGTAGCCTGCAACATCCAGTAGTCATGATCATGATCAGCAAGCTGGACCATCCAAGTCTAGTCATCATGACTAGCTTGCGGCATCCAGCAGTCATGTCGATCATGAGAAGGTTGGACCATCCATGTCCAGCCATCATGAGCAGGAAGTACTTGATCCTGATCAGTATGAGGCACCTCCAGATCATGAGCAACCACATGATGACCGGCATCTATCTGAGCTTGTCGAGGCTGCACCATTGACTGATCAGTGGGCCTTGACTAGTACTACTATTGATGTACTACATTTATTTTACAGTTGTATATTTTTGTCATTATACAATTATATATATATGGTCCATGTATTTTATGTTCATGTTGCAGTTGTAATTAATTTACATGTTGGTGATCATCATGATGTTTATATTGTTAGTTCATGTTAGATATGTTCATTTAATGTGCAGCTTACAGATAGATGTGTATGTGATAGCAGTCATTTGACATGAGATGTATATTTGATGTTTTTGTTGTGATGATGTTATACAATGCTTTTGTTTTGTTAGATGATCATGATCATGATGATTAGATGATGTTAGTGAATTTGAATATGTTTTTTAGTCGAATATGATGTTTGTATGATGGTTATCATAATCGTGATGTTTATTTTTAATATTAAATAATGATATTTATTAAATATTGTGTCGTGATTGTAATTGAAATTTTAATTTTAATTATATGTAAAATTATAAAATTGTAAAATTGTAATCGTATTTGTAATTTTAATTTTAATTGTAATTGTATGTAAAATATTTGTAAAATTTTAATTGTAATTGTAATATTTAATTTATTGTGAAATGATTGTAATTGTAATTTTAATTTTAATTGTATATGTGAAATTGTAAAATTGTAATTGTATTAATGTGAAATTATTGTAATTGTAAAACTATAATTGTATGTAAAATTCTAAAATTGTAATTGTAATTTTAATTGTAATTGTATGTGAAATTGTGAAATTGTAATTCTAATTCTAATTCTAATTTTAATTATTGTATGTAAAATATTTGTAAAATTTTAATTGTATTAATGTGAAATTATTGTAATTGTAAAATTGTAATTGTAATTGTAATTGTATGTAAAATTCTAAAATGGTAATTGTAAATATTGTAATTGTAATTTTAATTGTAATTGTATGTGAAATTGTAAAATTGTAATTCTAACAATTTTAATTGTATTAATGTAAAATGCTTGTAATTGTAATTGTAATTGTATGTAAAATTCTAAAATTGTAATTATAAATATTGTAATTGTAATTTTAATTGTAATTATATGTGAAATTGTAAAATTGTAATTCTAATTGTAATTCTAATGGTAATTTTAATTGTAATTATTTTATGTAAAATATTTGTAAAATTTTAATTGTATTAATGTGAAATTATTGTAATTGTAAAATTTTAATTGTAATTGTAATTGTATGTAAAATTCTAAAATTGTAATTGTAAATATTGCAATTGTAAATTTAATTGTAATTGTACGAAATTGTAATTGTAATTCTAATTCTAATTTTAATTGTAATTGTATGTAAAATATTTGTAAAATTTTAATTGTATTAATGTGAAATGATTGTAGTTGTAATTTTAACTGTAATTGTATATTTGTAAAATTGTAAAATTGTAATTGTAATTGTAATTGTAATTGTATGTGAAATTGTAAAATTGTAATTGTAATTCTATTCTGATTGTAATTGTATGTAAAATATTTGTAAAATTTTAATTGCATTAATGAGAAATGATTGTAATTTTACAATTGAAATTGTAATTTTAATTGTATGTAAAATTCTAAAATTGTAACTGTAAATATTGTAATTGTAATTTTAATTCTAATTGTATGTGAAATTGTAAAATTCTAATTCTAACTCTAATTCTAATTCTAATTCTAATTGTATGTAAACTATTTGAAAAATTTTAATTATATTAATTTTAAATGATTTTATTAAAATTTGTAAATTTGTAAATTTGTAAAATTGTAAATTTTGTCAATTTTGAACCATAACTACCGCAAGTAAAATGTATACCGTAAATATTTTTAAATTACCATAATTGTAAATTTGTAAATTTGAATGAATATAAATAATTGTAAAATAATAAATCTAGAATAGTATGAATTTTTGTAACACAATTAAGTTTAGAAAATAATGCAAATAAATTCATGTACTTTAAATTATCATTATTTTATTATGATCTTACATACAAAAAAAAACAACTTTATACAGTACGCCATTGTTTTCAAGATCAACATAATTGCAAATTATCAAGTGAAATGATTTTAACATTAACACAATGCAAATTACAAATTAATTCAAAATACACATTATAATGTTTCGAAGAAAAAAAAAAGTCTTAGTTATAAGGTAATTAAGTCCTCTTCTTTATAAAAACCCATCTTAAAAAGTGTAACTAATGAAATAACACATGTACCATATCACTCTCGGTTCTCAAGATCACCCTCATTATCTTCCAGCTCGCTTGGCATGATAACACTATTGTTCTCGAAAATATGTTTTGATCTAGGGTTATGTCTCAATACTAACCACCAATCCCTATCTAACACATCTGGCTAAAAAAACACCTATTGCAGTGTTTGGGGAAACATAGGGCTACTTAGCTTCATCCCACATCTTTCTAGAGTTGATACATATCAGCTTACTATCGTGATATTCCTTTACATTATTCTAATCAACGGTGTCCCACCACTTGCACCTAAAAATAGCACATTGGAAAGAAGATAAATCCACTTCAATGATCTCTTGTACCTTTCCAATGTAACCTAACATCCCTCGTACTAGGTTTTGATCATGGTGGCTAGATCAACTATATTGATTGAACTCGACTTCCACTCCACAGTCTTGTGTCATTTATACACAATCGTCATTTTCTGTGCAAAAATAGTGTCCATATGCCCACATAGAGGGGAACAAATACACCAGTAAAAAAATTAAAAAATCGTAGTTTCATGTGTCTTATAATAACCCAACAGTTAAACTATGAAATATAGATGTAATTACATTTCAAAGGTGCATTATTGAGTTTAAAATGTAAATAAATAGAATATTACCAAGTAGGTGCACCCAATCCCTACGTTTCGCACATCCTCTTCAGCACACGGGTAACGACCAATTGCACCATATTTCTCTCTCACTTGGTGAGCAACCGAACTGTTAGGGAATATTTTTGGCATATTTTCTTTTAAATGATCAAGATAAGGCACACTTCTACCATTCAACCATCTGAATTTTTCCTGCAACTATCCCATTTCATCCTCTTTTGTTCGTACAGTGCGACCCACGGTTGTGTCTCTTCGGAATTGTAAAGAATGAATTTATTGATTGCTTCAATTTCTACATTCGCTGATTAAATCAAACTGACATATAGTACATATGAGATCAAAATATACATTATATCGAAGTTCAACATGAATATTTACTTTCTATAAATTTGAAAATTTTTAAGTCGCTTACTCTTTATCAAGCGCCTTTTTCCATTCGTTTGGAGCATCTCCCCTTCTCTTTTGTCTTCATCCCTTTCATCATCCCAAATCACCGCACCTAGTCTGTTGTCGATATGCTTGATGTACTCACTCCCATAATAGAAAGAAT
Organism: Pinus albicaulis; assembly: GCA_034641835.2. Lineage (NCBI taxonomy): Eukaryota > Viridiplantae > Streptophyta > Pinopsida > Pinales > Pinaceae > Pinus > Pinus albicaulis. The sequence goes on from CM076577.1 coordinate 659,890,667, forward strand.
TATACAATATGTACCCCTTTGCCATAGACCCCTTGGGTTTTTCCCTTTGTCAAACAAAACCTTTCAATTTATTCATGTACCTCTCTAAGACAAACATCCAACGACAAGAAAAAACCCCAATTGATTCAACCTCATCTACTGGGTGGATTAGAAGATGAGCCTGCAAGTCCATAAAACTCGTCGGCAGTTCCTTCTCAAACATATAAACAATCTCAACTATCTCTTGACGCCAACATGGAATGGTAGTCATATGAATCTCCTTTGACATGATCCAACATAAAAATGTATATAATTTAGATATGGCACATCCTAGGTCTTGGGGGAATTCATGTTTCACACACCCATGCATGAAAAAAGGATAATGACACTGCAAAGTTATAAACACGTGCAATAATATACAAAATTAGCTATGTTTTATGATCCCTGCATGGGATAAAATTTATTAATATAACAAATAATAAAATCATTCTTTTGACATTATACGTACTCTTAGAAGATTCAAATGGTCATGAGATTTCAACCCCGACAAATGGTCATCCATGGTGATGCAGCATCGTAGTGAAGACCCATATGAAGATGGCATGCTCACACCCATTATAACTTCCTTTGCCAAAGAAATATCATATTTTTTTTTAAATCCATGGGACATCACCTTCTTTGAAATACCATGAATTAGAGGGACCAGCACCTGCCTCTGATATTTTACTTTCTAATCTTCTTGGCCAATGTTTCTTTTTAGTATTTGAAGTAATAATATATTTCTCAACAGCCAATGTGTCACCTTTTTTCGATGATATGTGCCTCCATAAAGAAGATGAAACATTTTTAAATATATGCATGGGATCTAATAAATGGGTAATCTTAAGATGCTCCCAATCTGGGAGGTTATAAAAGATAGATTTCCTTTTCATCCCTTCTCTCGATTTGACATTGTCGTGGGGTGCAACAGAAGATGGTAGGTAGGTCGCTCATCATCACTAGAATCATAATAATATCAAAAAATATATTTGAACATGATTAGTACAAAATCTATGATATCAATTAGTAAGCACATTGACAATGCGTGATTAATTGGTTTGGCATCGTTGAAATAATTACATTAATATACCAAACAATTATTATTACCATCATTGTCCCAGGATTGTGGCTAGAAGATGCAATATTGTTACAATTGGCAGGGTGAAGCGACTATCCATTTTCATCTACCAAATGCGCCTTGCAGTATGCTGCTCCTAGTAAGAGCTTCCAACGTTTTGGACTTGTTTGAATATTTTGTGCATCTAAACTAGATTTTGAATCTGCATGAACCTGCAAATTTTTATACATTATAAATTTTACCAAGCTGATGACAAGGATAAAAAACATAAATTCAATTACATAATGAAAATATAAATAAAATATGAAGTAAATATTATGCCTCGAGATGGATATGGAGAACTTTGTGACGGACTTTGAGAAATATTATGGAACGAGCTGGATTTTGAAGAATTTTCCATTCGATATAATTATGATATTTTATCCCTCCATTTGAGCAAAATCAACAATAAATTTTGGTGTACACACCTAAAAGTAATTTTGGTGCCTGAAAAATGGAGTTATTGTTAGCGGTGCTAATGTACAGATCACCGTATCGGTGCGTTTTAGTTACTGCACACCAGTTCAGTGTTATTAATTGACGCACCAAAGCCGAATAGCCACAAATAAATTAAAAAAGCACAACTGTGTTTTTTTAAAGTGAAAAATAAAAGCGGTAAATTGAAAAATGGGTGGCAAAATATTTTCGTAAAATCAAATTTCATAAAAAAGTTCTTTAAATAGTAAACACTTTTCATTATTTCATTATTTTTGCAAAAAAATTTAGGGAGAGTTTTGCACAAGACATACTTGGAGCAAGAGAGCAAGAGAGGACTGTGGAGCAGCAAAATCCTTTCGAACAAAATTATTCAAACAATCAGAATTCCAAACCTATGGTGATTCAAACCCTATAGCATAGAATTTCAAACCATCTGGTGATTAAATTTTATTTCTTTTTTTGCATTTTCTGTACTATTTTTTACGCGATAAGTAAAAAAGCTAAATTTACTATTCATTTTCATAGAATAAATTTAAATTTAAATCAATTATTACACTAAACCCTTGATTATTTTTGTTTCTACCCTTGCTTTTTCCTATTTCTGTGATTTCAGAATTAGGGCTTTTCATTTTAGATTTATAGGGTTTGTATTGCTACATATATAGGCCTATGACATCTAACCCACGGGATGACTTGCATAGTCGGACCCAAATCCATGTCGTCCTTGCGTGAAGTTTTAAAAAACTGAATTTTTTTAATCGGTGCACCCTATGTAAACTAGCGCATCGGTGCGCTATCTTATCATAGCACACCACGCACGTACTATTTGATAAAAAAAAATGAAAAACATATTCTTTTTTAATCCGTGTGCCATATGTAAAATAGGGCACCAGTGCGATATTTAATTATAGTGCATCACGCACATACTCTTTAGCAAAAACATTTGTTTATTTTACCTGTGTTAATCGGAGCATCATTTAACATATAACACACTGGGTCTCCTTGTCGACAAATACCACTGTACAGTGGTCCCCTATTTTCACGATGCTTTATAAGAATAGGCCGCACCACCCCCTCCACGACACCATATGCTACAAAAAATAACACTAGAGGATTTTTGTTAATTTTTCTGTGTTAACTGGTGTGTTGGTTAAAATATAATGCATCAGTGCTCCTTGTTGACATAGAGGATCGTACGGTGTTTTATACTATTTTGGCGGTGCGTTTATAATAACACGACGCACAGACGTCGGTGCATGCATCATTAAATGTGCACCGGTTTCTTGATTTTTATTTTTTTTACTTGAAAATTTTATGATTTATTTATAAAATATATTAATAAGTGGTATGGTATAGGTTTCATATTGATAATGAAATGGATAACAAGAGATCAAGTAACAAAAATACTGATAGCACATCAAGAAAAGAAAAAAAGGAAAGTTATTTGTAAATTCTTTACAAAAAATATAATTTTTGAACTATATGTAATTTAACTAATATTTATTGTTTATTGTGTATCATATAGAGTCACAAAATGATGAAGCTTGATAAGATTATTTCTGATCTAGGACCAGAAGAGCGTAAAATCTTGATGGAAAAATTGCAAAAGGATGAATCAGGTGATTGAAAAAATAATATCGATCCAATATGAGTTTCTTTTTTAAATTTTCATTAATAATATACCTAAAATTATTAGATAACATGTTTCAAACAAACTATTAATTCACATATGTTTAATGTTCTACAAGGACCAACACCTCAGAAAAGGAATGTTGTTCTAAGAAAAGAAAAAAATAGAACATGCAAATGAAAATGAATTGCTCCTTAGCTCATCTAGAGTGGTGCTGGAGGTTAATGAAAGGGGGGAAAAATTTTACAAAACTTTGAGGGACCTAGTGGAAATAATGTATAGACGTTCTTTCCACTTACAATACAAAAATCAATCCAATGATTCCAAGAACCAAATTTATCTAAACTACGTGATGAGTTTCCATAGAATTGTTCAATGAGACATGTCATACTTTTGATAGAAAAAGCATACAAAAAATAAATAAGGAATGAAAAATTAATATTCCTTTAAATTTTTTTCTATAATTATATGTATATATTACTATAAAGAAAACATTTATAAATATCACTTTTGTTATATTTACTTTTCATATATCAATATAAAAATTAAATAGTTTATTGTCATGTTACATTTTCAGGAAGATTATGAAAATATCAAAGGATGAACGAGCTGATATCAAAAATATGCGAGTAGGAATGTCCAAAAATATGTACAAGGAGATGGTCAAAGAAATGGACATAATTGTATCACACGAGGAGCCATCTCAACAACAACCTGCTTCAAATGTAATATGTAATCATTGAATTTTTCGATTAGGTACAATAAATTAACAATTTGGCATTAAATATTATTTTTCAAGTATTTTCTTGCATAAAAGAAAGAAAATGGAACCCATTGAGCACATAAAACAGGACGACAAGGAAGAAAAGGGTCAATATCTAAGTTTGTGAGTAATTGTTACTTCCTTATAAAAACTTAAATATATTTCATTTTTGTATATTTTAAGTTGTTTTATAACAATCATCATTGAATGTCTTCAAATAGAAGCTAACATACAAAGAAGAACCATCAGACGAATTGATTGGCATTGGGTTAAATATGGGTTATCAGTATATGTTGGCATATCAGAAATTAATTGTGGAATTTATAAGCATCTATCGATCTTGTTTTACTTAGCTCTGTCTATAATTAATAGCACAAAAATATCTTTTATATTAAATATATGATTTTTTATGGGGTATAAAACCTGCAGGAAACAAAGTATGGAACTGCGCCAATAAATTAATTGTTGAGAGATGGCATGAAATTTTCTTTTGAAAGAATGTGTTTAGTTCATGAGTCAATTTTTACTATGGTACTTCATTTCTTTTCGATTTACATTGATGTATATTATTTAATATTGCAATTTTCATTATTTTCACCAATGTATATACACTCATTATAGTTTATTTTTATGTTTGTAGATGGAAGGTGAAGAAGAAGAAAATAATAAACATCGTGAACAAAAAATTCCTCAAAATAACCCAAGTCATGGAAGTAGCTTGAGCAGTGACAACAGTTCAAGCAAAGAATGATGATCATTATTTTTGGATATCAAAGAAATGCATTGTATTTTTTGAAATATTTGTTTGTGAAATCAGACATTTTGTTTAATGTAATGGACATAGTGTCCCAGTTGAAAGAAAAAGGAATACCAATATCTGTCCCATTTTGTATGACAAAGATTGTCTTATTCATATATATATAATAAAATATGTTTTAATTTATTCTATTATGTTCTCCATTGTCACTGTGAAATGTAGCACCACTGATTAAATATATGGATGATTACATATTATAATGAAGAGATGTGAAATATAATGATATGATATAACAAATTAATCTAAACATCACTTTCAAATACACTAATTAAAATTTAATTGATATGAATATTGTTATAAGATATGTGTCATCTTTTGATGAATAATGAATTTTAAAAAATCACAATAATTATGATATGATATAAAAAATTAATCCAAACATCACATTCAAATGCACTAATAAAAATTTAATTGATATGAATACTATTATAAGATATGTGTCGACTTTTGATTAATAATGAATTTTTAAAAATCACAATAATTGCACTGTCACAGGTCGATGTTTCTAAAAAATAAAAAATGAACACTGGTGCATGTCGGTTACTATACACCCGTGCGTTTGTATAATAATGTGAATTGGTGTGTTTCTATGACCTATGGGCACCACACAAATAGCAATACAAATTCTAACTCTCGGTGTGTTTGTGAGATACTACGCACTGGTGCATTTATGTGAGACTGTTCACTGGTGCGTTTATGTGAGACTGCCCATCGGTGCATTTCTATGACCTATGGGCACCGCACAAATACCAATATGAATTAGAACTATCGGTTTGTTTATGTGATACTATGCACCGGTGCATTTCTATAATTCTACGCACCAATGCGTTGATACGACCTATGGGCACCACACAAATCCCAATACTAATTAGAACGTACTGGTGCGTCGTATCACCTACAGTGTGCCCGATGTGATTTTAGACCTTTACGACCCAGTGCATGGACCTTCGAACACCCCAAGGCGATCGTCTACTAGAGGGTATTTTCCTTTTAGTGTTATTCATGGCCATGCATTATTACTTGATTTTAATTCTCTAGTTGTGAGGTTGCATATTGTATAACAACTCTCATTTATTCTTCTGCAATCTGAAATTTTATTTTGGATTAATAACATATTCTCCATAATATTCAAACTCTTTGTTTCTTAGATCTTGGCTCTATCATCCAATTGGATAGGCACTAGTTTTGGAAATCCGCCATTCCTTTCTTTATAAAGAGTTTGGTTCTTATATCTTGGCTCTATCATCTAATTGGATAGGTGCTAGTTTTGGAAATCCATCATTCCTTTATTTCTAAAGAGTTTCTTAAACTTATTTTTATGGTTTCCTTTTTTAAGCTAAAAGAGAATTGGCTTAAATTTAAATGATGAGTTGTTTTGATGGCAACAATTTGGACAACCTTTTAAAGTTCCCCTACGTTTCAACTTTGTTCATGGAATTGAATATATTTTAATAGAAGTATACCAGTTAACAAGAGTGAAACAACCTTATCTGTTGTGTGATATCCCTTGACTTAAGCTTTTATCTAATTAATTATGTATATGTTGTTTCCTTTTTAAATATTTAAGTCTAGAAGACATTTGAAGAATATAATTATCAACAAATATTTAATTATATTATTTTACGTTTGTAAGTAAATAAAATCTAGAAAATTACTTTTTGAGTATGGATGGTTGAAAGAGATGAGGCTAAAAATTATTCTGGAATAATTATTACCCATCAAATTCATAGGAATATAATTTGGAGGGTTAGATTTATTAAGGAATTATGATATTGTCTAATTAAGTGTTTCCTAGAAGAAAGGGAGTTATCTTTGGGAGAGGGAAACAAAAGCTCATTAATGAGATGATAACTACCTACCACATGTTGGTGAGGTGGAGGCAGTTATTAACCACCAAAAGAGTGGTATATAGGGTTGGGATACAAATATTTTTTCCTACTTTCTTTTTTCTCATTCTAAGAAGAGAAGAGGCTAAAGGGAAGAAAGAAAACTAAGATGGAAAAAAATTTGCAGACATGTTATGCTTGGGGGGATACTAGCTATTTTGTAGTATCATGGTTGAGAGGAGCCAAGTACTCAAGTAATAATTTTCCCATACTACTAATTTCTAAGTCAGTCTTCTAAACTACTATGTTCTTTCCTTGAAAAGGAAATAACTATGTTTTGTTTTATTTGTAAACAATGTATAGAAAAATGAGAAAAGAATATTTGAGTTATCATTTAGAAATTCATTTTTATGAAAGAAAAGGAAATTTATTGTGTTTTTATTTACAGGTTTCTAGGCATTGGAAAGAAGAAAATTTCTTGAAAGTTATTGTGTTTTTATTTACAGGTTTCTAGGCATTGGAAAGACAATGTGCAGAAAAATGAGAAGAAAAGTTGAGATATCATTTAGAAATTCATTTCTATGAAAGTAAAGGAAAGTTATCGTGTTTTTATTTACAAGTTTCTAGGCATTGGAAAGAAGGAAAACTCTTGAAATTTATTGTGTTTTTATTTACAGGTTTCTAGGCATTGGAAAGAAGGAAATTTCTTGAAAGTTATTTTGTTTTTATTTACACGTTTCTAGGCATTGGAAAGAAGAAAAACTCTTGAAATTTATTGTGTTTTTATTTACAGGTTTTCAGTCATTGGAAAGAAGCAAATTTCTTGAAAGTTATTGTGTTTTTATTTACAGCTTTCTAGGCATTGGAAAGAAGGAAATTTCTTTTATGTTTCTCATTTATTACCCTTCACTGATACAAGAAAGGTAAATATTTTATTTAATTAGTTTGCACAGTGTGATTGAGCAGACTAAGAAATGAATATCATAGAGAATGGAATGACTATTATTTAAATAAATTTATAAAAAGAGAGGTGAATGAAATTATATATATATATATATCAAATACTCTTGGTATATAGAGTAGATATATGTTTGATTAAAGAGAGTAGATAGAAACAAAAAACTATAAATATATAAACATAAATGATTTTTTTTGGAAAAATTCTAATGACTATAATATTTTCCTCTTATCCAAATCATAACGAATAGTAGAGCCCCTGCTAAACTCTCTTTCTGAGAAAGTAAATGGTAAAAATTATTTTTCATGAGTGAGTGCTACCACAACATAGAAATATTTACAGAAGAAATGTTAACATAGTTGATGCAAAGAACTCACAACTATTGTATATAAAATAATATAAAAACATAGGAAAAACTAAATATGAACATTTAAGATAAATTAATTGTCATGAAAAAAAGTATGAATTATGTATGTTTTATTTTATAAAAAAAATTTACATATAGTTACACTTGAAAATATTCACATAGGAATGTGTTGAAAAGAAGAAAAGGCTAAATAATGACCTTATAGCAAGTCATATTTATGATAAATTTATAAAAGTGTACATATATTTGCTATAATTATGATAAATTTATAATAGTATACATATAGAATTGAGGCCTTGAATTTATTACAATCTTTCAAAGAAATTGGAAATAAAAAGAGAGAATTCATGGAGAATTATTTAAACATATATATACAAGAGAAGCTTTGCCAATAAAGTCACAAACTTAGAAACCCTGAACATGAGCATCCAACATGGACGAAAAATTTAATCTTGGTGAGTTAAAAGTGAAATAAACTTGAACTATCAATGGAAAGGAAATATTGTCTCGAGACAATGTTGTTTCCTAGAAGATACAAACACAATAATATTTATTAAAATACCTTAATTATTAAATAAAAGTTGCAAACAAAGAATTAGAAATAGGAAATCAAGTAAGTTAGGAGGTTTCTATATATAACCTTGAAAAGGAGTACTGATCATATGGTAATCTCCAACTTCAAAAGGAGTCAAATTGATTAGAAGTTGATAAAAAGATGATTAAAAAAAATGTACTAATTAAATGACATTTATAATTATACATGGTATTTAAATGTAATATAAGAGGCATTGTATATTTAGTAGCCTCAGAAATACAAACATTGATCAATAAAAAAGATGAAAATATGTATATTTATGAAATACAAAGGAATTAAGCTATGAGCGAAGAATTGACAACTTAAATCTGGTTATAAGGAGAAACTAAAAACGATAAACCCAATAATAAAAAAAATTCAATGTCATAGTTTCCATCTACAAATATGGTCGAGAAGGTACAAACCCTGATCAAAACTTTTGATGTGAAGCAGGAATTACTACAGACATACAAACCTTTGCATAGTTAAATGAACTTCAAAATATAGAAGGGAAATTATACTATAAGGGTTTGAAAATATTAAACCCTGACCCAAATAAGGATTAATAATCCAAACAACCATTATTGCTTTAAACAACGATAAAAACTTTAAAAGGGGTTTACAGAAAAATATGACAAAGAGTGTTGGGTAACCACACAAGTGTTTTGTAACACACAAATAGACTCAAATTATATATAGAAATCCAATTATAGTGAGGAATGATTATTCTATTACCTAGATAATAATTCATCGAAATAAGGTCAAGGGTTTTAGAACTCTGGTAAGTTCAACATTTCAATTAAAAATAACCTACAATAGAATCCAGGAATATTATTAATTATAAACTCCAAAGAATATTGGTAGGGAAATGTATAAATATATATGGGTAAACTATAATGGTTCGAGTAAATTAAAATAATGGTTTACCTAAAATATTATCAATGTTGAAAGAGAGAAATATATCCGCACAAAGTTACAGTTAAGTGAAGGTAGAACCCTTATGATCAGTGGCCATAGGTTTTGAAGGAATTCATTACCAAAGGAGTTGTAAAATCAACAAGATACCTCTAATTTTTTATATATGTGAATCAGTTCAAACGGTTTCAATTGTTGCAAATTCCATCACCAAAGCAAAAAAACAAAACAAGAAAGAAAAACAAGGAAACAATAGTAACTGTTACCTTTGGTAGAAATTCTAAGAAGATTCGAATATAGCGAGCCATTTAAAACCATAAGATCTATTAATGAAATATACATTGGAATAGTTCATAAACACTCCCCAACCTAGGGAATAAGAAATAGAAACAAAGTTGCAAAGAAAATAATTCTTTGAGCACCGAAAGGAAAATGGACTAAGCAACTCTCTGTCGGAATAGTCTTTGAAGAAAAAAGAAACCCTAAGACCATGAACACCATAAATTCAATGACATCAATTGACATATGTCAATTTGGTAGGTCGACAAGATAGACCGTGGAAATCTCTTATTCTAACATATGTTCACATAGACAGATCTATAGATTGTGTTGTAAAGGAAGTCTTGTCATCCAAAAATATAATGAAATATCGATGCTAGAAAACATCTAAACGTCTAAACATCTAAATATAAGGAAGTCTCTAGAACACAAGAGATTTTTATTTATAAAGGTTTGGCCCTGTATCATAGTACCAAGAGACATGTGTAATACCTATAACTATGGCATATTCCAATCATTGGTTATGCAATAATATTTGATGTGAGAATTAAAAAATTATAGCATAAATAAATTTTGGAAAAGAGTTAGAAAGCTAAATAAATATTTATATATATGGTAAATCTTAGTTTTGATATAAAACATAGTAAAGGATCTATGTAACCAAGTTATAAGTTTAAGATCATAGTGTGACACTTGGCATTGTGTATATAAACCAATGATTTTGTTTAAATGAAATCTAACATTTTCTTTTGGTAGAATTCATTAATTTTTTATAAGAGCAATTTTATGTACGTCTTCAAGAATTCAGTAATTCATGAAACCTTAGTTTAAATATAATAGTATGATATAATAGTATGAATGAAGGAAAAATATTAACAAGAAGTCATCAATTGAAAAAAAAAATTAATAGGTGGAATTACAAACCACTACAAGAATATGGAGTACAAATTGGTAGCATTGTAATATTAAAAATAAAATTGTTGAAGGAAAATATATAGGTTATATAAACATTTTAATAATTATAAGATAAAGATTTAAGGTAAAGATAAAAAAAAAAGGTTTGAAAGAGGTACATTACAAGTGGTATCAGAGCTGTAAGTTACTTCCTTGGGCCTTTTATGGGTCCTAACATGAATATTCTTATCTATGCAACATATAAATAATAATATGAATAATGGCTAAAGGAATAAAGGATAGACATTTGTAGGATCACCTAACAAGGGTAAGGAGAATTGTGCAAATTGGATAAACTAATAGGAAAAGAATTAGAAATAAATCCAATAAGAGAACTGTTCTAAAATTTCTAGTGAAAGTGAAACTTATGCGGTTGAAAAAAGGAAGGAACAATAAATTCTAGTAGTATCGAATCAAACATGTCATTATATAAATTCAAAGGGTTCAGATCTCAAAAATCATGACAAACATGGGAATGAGATTGGGATATACATGGTGAGGATTTTTTGAGAGCTTAGCATTTATTCACATGGTTTTGGTATTGGTAGGGGTAAGAATTGAATCATATTTTATTGTGAATCTATTCCATTCAAATAGAGTGAGAATATAAGTGCTCAAAATACATTAGTTGTTGATAAAAAAGAAATATTATATTCTCAACAACCACAAAAACAAATCATACAAATTTAAATGAAGAGGAGAGTTTATAAAGATATGAAAGTGTTACGAAGAAGTCAACTGTTAAGCCTAATAGGCATTATTGAATCAATAGGAAAGAAGTTAACAGGAATCCAATTGCAGCATAATATTGATGACATAATTGAATAAGTAGAAAGGAAGTTAACAAAGGAAAAAACATCTCTTAAATCGTAGCTAGTGATGACTAAGAACCACGGAATTCAAGGTGTTGAAGGGTGAACTTTAAGGAAACTAGAAGTCACAATTTCTACAACATAAAATATACTCACGTCTCAAGGGAAATGGATTTGGGATCACATGCCATAGTATAATATTTTGAGCAACAACCTGTATTCGATACACATCCAAAGACATAATTTTAAGAATAGTAGAATCTTTTCACACATCTTGAGGTTAGAATCTAGGTGCTTATCCTAAGGAAGCAATTTCACCACACTAAAATACGGGTATGTATGTGGGGGAAATAAATTATCCATAATAGTATTTTGGCATGCATTATAAGGTACTAAATTTTCAAACAAAAAAACCTAGGCATGATTTTTGAGGTGTCAATTGTTGATGAGGTTGTTGTATATGTTTGAGTCTTGATGTAATAAAATCTTTCACAAATTTGCTACAAGCGTGAACAAAAATTTTGCAACAGACATGAGCTTTGAATCTAGTTTTTAATATATAATTTCAAATTACAACAATAAACTTCACATAAGTTTGCACTTTTTGCGTTCAATTTGTTTCATATCTAGAAATCTTAGCATATAATTCAAAATTTCGAATGACAAATTTTGCATAATTTATTAGGCACAAGTATGAATACAATGTAGGAGTACAATTATAGTTCTTAAATAATTATGAAAATAACACAGTGAAAGAAAGAATCTACAGTAGCATAGACTTTTGAGCAATATAATTTGGTTGTGTCTTGAGGGCTTGGAATTTTCCATGAAGTAGGAGATTCTACATCATGAAATATATGCACATATCAAGGCAACAAATTCTCCATGATATAATGTGTGTGCATATTGAAGCAAAAAATTATAGATTGGAAATAATTAATAGGTATCAAATTAACATAACTTAGTATGATATTTCTAGTTGTATAAACATGTTCACAAATATATGGAAATTGAACCAACTTAATCTAGTATAAATATCAAAGATGAGTTGTGAAATGAATTCAATGTGTATAAATTCTTCACCCAAGGACATTAATAAAAAAATATCTCATAGTATTTATCTTATCTTATTGTTTATAATATTGATATTCGTCTAAAAAATTTAATTTTTTTAATACAATTTGTGTTTGAAAAGAGTGAAATTATTTCTAGCAACTAAATTTTGGATCAAACTATTGGGTTTATACGAGGGAAGATAAAATCCTATCAAATACTTATTCAACTAGAAAATTCAGAAGTAAAATATGCTCTCCTTTGGCGAAGTATGTGAAAATGCAAGTTCTTTAGTTCCCTAAATTGTTGAAATGGTTGAATTCATTATGTGTGTGTGTGTGTGTGTGTGTGTGTGTGTTTACTGAAGGTGATTTTTTTGTAAAATTGATGACAATCTAAGTGAGTAGTCATGACCAAATTTTGATTATTTTCTAAATCAAAAGAACTCATGATCACAACTAAGTAAAAATAAATAAGGACACTAGAATTGTTGTAATTGATATGATTCTTGATCCATAGGGATACAATTTCAAAAAGGAGAATTCAACTATATAAGAATGTTATGTTAGAATACAACAAGAGAAATTCAAGAATGGAATATCAATAAATGAATGCTTAAATGAGTGAAAAAATATCTAGGCAAGGAACATGCTTATGATCAAAAGAGGATACTGCTAGAAATTAGGAATGGGGAGAAAAACCAAGTTAGCACAATAGCATATGTGAAATAAATGGTATTATTTGAAAAGAAAGATGAGGAATTTTCCAAATTCAAAGATTCAAAGGATCGTCGGTGCTTCATTTTCTATTGAGAAGGTGGACATCAATTTAATACAACTTTGAAATCAGCACACAACTCTCTAAGGCCTTTCCAATAAGTCCTAGGGAACCTCTAAGGCCACCATTTGTAAATTATAATTGTCATGAAGTGATCACCCTATAGATACTTGGGAATAATGATGCATTAGTTCTTTTAGAAAATACTGGTGTGGGTTTTGTAATATATTCGAGTTGGTTGTTTGTGAAATACACTTTTATTTTGAATACAATAGAAATTCATTGTATGTTTGAAAAAAAAATAGAAATTGCACCAAATTCAATTCTCATTGTGCGTTTGAAAAAAAAAGCAGAAATTGCACCAAACTCAAGTGTTCAAGATATTTCTTTTTTGACAACATACATAAATAGATTTCCACTAGAATTGCCTTGATTCACCTATAGTCAACATAAAAGTGTAGCAGACCAAAATGATGATGCAACACTCATGTTTAGAGAGTGAGTGAAAGCACATAAATGTATCCAAAATTGATCTGAAAATGGTCTGGATAACTTGTATGTATTTTAAGAACCTCCCACTCAGTTTAAATTAAAATGATCTAGCTTGTACTTGACAATTTTGCGGAATTATTTACTTGAAAGTGGTGTATGAATTTTTTTATGTGTCTTAAGTTCATTTGTTCTTGCTTAAATTTAACATGCATATCAGCAACATAATGCAGCAAATAAAGCATTTAAACACAACAGCAAACTTAATCTAGGAGTTCACCCGAAATCTTGTGGGCTACGTCTCCTTTGAGCTTGGTCATCTTGACTTGGCTCTTTGGGATTATGGTAAGTTTTTTTACAAGTAAATACTTAACTATAATGAATACAAAAATGATCCAAAGGACTGAAAATACCATCAATATCCCTCTAATGGCTGTGCAAACTCTACAAACAGCTTTAGGCTCTTGTTGACATGATTCCTTCTGTTGGTGCACTAAGCTAGTCTGAGCTTCTAAATGGCACAAACTCCATCATAATTATGTTTCTGTCACTAAAACCACTCTTTTTGTATCCAAAACACATCATACACCAAATATCAACTGACAAATTTCTCAAATTGAGCACTACATCCCCAAAATAGGCTATCCTCCACGGTTTTCCCAGGGCTGCCCAAAACTTCACATCAGCTTCTTGAGCTCTATAAGTTTTCAAAATGTTATGAAACGACTTCCATTGGTTCCAAAATTTCTGAAATATTCAATATAGACTTTTCATTCATCAAAAATGGCCTCCGGCTACTCCGGTTTTGCCTCAATCACCTATCGGCATCCCTTGGCACTCGGGTCAATGAAAAATTCTCTGTTGATTTTTCGACCTCTAGAAGTCTTAAAAACTTTCTAAAACCTCTTTCATTAGATTTATAATGATGTTTTCAGTCAATAATGACCACTGGGTCATTGCATATGGTCTCAAGCAGCTCTAGCTAAGCCCTGCACTACTGCTGGCAAAAGCTAGAACTAATGGCCCCTGGAACTTTACTGAAGCTTTTCGGCCTTCAAACGTTCTCTACAGGCTCTTAAAACCATCTCATCATATTAATAACATTTATATTATCCAATTTAAACTATTGGAACTCTAGAAAAGGACTCTAGCTCCCCTCATTAGGCCTCAAACTGATTTTGTCTCATGGTGGCCCTGATGTCCCCTTCATCTTCCTTGAAGAAAAAACTACTGAATATGACCTTTTTTCGACCTGAAACCTATGCCAAATTTCTCATAAGGTTGAAGAGACCCAAAATTGACTAACATTTCACCCCGTTTGGTCGAAATTTGAGAAAGTTATGGCAAAAACAAATTTTTGACCAGTGTCACTAAAAAACCTCCTCCAAAACTGGAGGAACTCTAGTTAACTCAACTAATCTAGCACTGCTACCGAAATAGATGGAACGCGCCAAAACTGGTGGACGGTTAGGTTGGCAATAAATGTGTAGGGTGAGGTGGTCACATGACCCCCCACCGAAACCGTCGGTATTAAACTTCACACAAAACCATTACAACATATGTGTAGTGGCGCTAGCCACATGTCCGAGCCATCCTGCACAATTAACCACCCAAAAATCCCGCAGATAAATTTTAAGGCTATGGTTTTGTGCGATAATCCCATTGGGGAGGGGCTAGCCCCTCTGCTCCACCATATGAAAAATAAAACTTCATTAAACACAACTTCTGCTACAATGTGGTTAAGAACTACCACGTAGCCCAGTTGGTCGAGCCATTGCGCTCGCAGGTGACAAGTATCTGGTTCGAGTCCTACCGGCTATAGCAAAAGTTTTACAATGTCAATTGCTCCACGGCCTGGGGTCACGTGGCAGCCTCCTGGATTGCCACTTGGCACCCTCTGATTGGCCACAACTTAAACAGTCAATCCAATACCCAATGAGAATATGCCACTTGTCAAACACAGATTCGTCAAATTTGGTCAAATGAATTTGGAGTTTACTGGAGATTTCAAACCTCAATAACTTTTGCATACGACCTCGGTTTTGAGAACTGTTCACAATGCCAGAATCACAACGACGAGACCTTTTCATTCGTTCAGATTACAATCACTTCTGATGATTTTAATTTTTGAGCATTTTTTATAACTTGGACATGATCTCCTAATCACACCTCCCCACTGGGAAGCTTTTGGACCCCAAAAATTGTATAGACTACTAACACTAATTTGTACAGTAAATGAGAGTAAAACAACCCCTTCTCTTCAGCCTCCAAACACTTGCCTTGCATGGTTAGTGACTTTGAACCACAACTAGAAAGCAATTCACACTTCCCTTCCTCGATGCACTAGTCCTCCTGTCAAGAATTGTCTTTCTTGAACTCACTCAGAAATTTCTGGAAAGAAATTCGCAGAAGGAAACTAAACATCACTGCCTTGATCAATGATCCAAGATGGCTCAAACAAACGAGAGATTACAGCATAAAATACATGCATACAACTGAAATTTGCATATGTACAAAATGAATACATCTTACTGTGCTAAGAAGTCTATCCACTTCTTACCAAGCCACTTCCATGGCGACTTTTGTTGCTGCAACTCTTCTTCATGTGAAACTTCCATTTTCACATCAATAATGGAATCCTTGGTTCCACCTTCGCCAATATTTTTTTCCTCTTGCTGCATGTGCTTGGGACGACTAGTTGGATGCAAAGTCCAACAATGGGAGACAACATGTCCCCTCTTTTGGAAAAATGTGAAAATATTATGCACCTTTTTTGAAAGTTGCCTTTGCCACATTTGCTTCCTATATTCTTTCTTCCTCATCCAGCATCTCGAAACATTATGGTTAAATCGACCACAATATGTACAACAAATCTTTCTTCCATTTAAGCATGCAAAATTATCATGCTTTGCAGAAACACAATCAAATTGATCATGGGAATATTTATACCTCTTTTGCTGCTTTGCATGTTCATCCTTTTTGCCTTCATGAGGAGATGAACTAGTAGAGGCTCCAGCTTTCATTTGCAGACTAACATCATCATTCTTGTCTTGAAAACTGTCTAAACTCGCATGCTTGCCATAAGCTGCAGGTCTACCATATTCTTGCTACAACAAAGGCTTAAAGCAATGGAAATCATCTTTGAAACAAATTTGACATATTTTCATCTTAGAAATTGGAATAAAATTTCTCTTTGAAATAGCCTCACATGCCTTCATGGCTTTGGAGTCTTCGCCATTAAATTGCACATAAACAAGACCAAGATTCTTAGGTCGTTCCTCAACCGAAACAGGTTCAACCATGCCTTGTGCATGCTTTCCTAACCCTTTTCCTTCATAGCCCATTTTAATCATTAATTTGGACCCTATACCTCTTGTATCTTTTTCTAAAGAACCAGCACATCTTTCTAAAGAGGAAACTGAAGACAAATTAGAATGGACTACCTCTTCCTCATGCATTTTATTGGTCAAAGCCTCTTGGGCTTGATGGAGCTGCATCTCAATATCATGCAATTTTTGAAGAATTTCTTTCTTCTCTTCCTTCATGGCAAACAATTTCTCACGAAGTTCAGTGCTTTCTCTTTTATCCTCAAACAAAATCTGCACCATTTCCTTTAATATAATAAAGTCATGCTTCATATCTTCATGGAAGAATATTGTGAAGGAGGATGCTTCACTTGTAGAAGTTGTCATTATGATGTCAATGAAAAAATTACCTTCAACAAAGTTCTCAAATATTTTCAAAACAAATGACAAAGATTTTTTAACCAAATGGTTGTAGAGACAAACTCTTATTCAAGCAGCCAAACAAAAAACAAACTCCAAGAGCTTCTTAACAAACAATCATCAAGAGGGTTTGTTCCAAAAGTGAACTTGAGGTCCCTTGGGGTAAGGAAGATGCCTTCATTCCTTTTCTTCCTTTTTTTCCTCTCCAGGACTTAGCTATTCAGTAGATATCCCCAAATCTCAAGAAAACTCAAATAACAATCAGTTTGCAAACAATAAAAAAATCAATCTTTTATATTGTTTAAACACCTTTCAATCTATACAATCAAGCAACCAAGTCCTCTGTCAAGCAAGAAACTAAGCTCTGATACCAACCTGATCTGAAAGTGGTCTGGATAACTTTTATGTATTTCAAGAACCTCCCATTCAGTTTAAATTAAAATGATCTAGCTTGTACTTGACAATTTTGTAGAATTATTTACTTGAAAGTGGTGTATGAATTTTTATTGTTTATGTGTCTTAAGTTCATTTTTTCTTGCTGAAATTTAACATGTATATCAGCAACGTAATGCATCAAATAAAGAATTTAAACACAACAGAAAACTTAATCTAGGAGTTCACCCGAAATCTCGTGGGCTACGTCTCCTTTGAGCTTGGTCATCTTGACTCAGCTCTTTGGGATTATGGTAAGTTTTTTTACAAGTAAATACTTAACTCCAATGAATACAAAAATGATCCAAAGGACTGAAAATACCATCAATATCCCTCTAATTTTTGTCCAAACTCTGCAAACAGCTTTAGGCTCTTGTTGACATGATTCCTTCTGTTGGTCCACTAAGCTACTCTAAGCTTCTAAATGGCACAAACTCCCTCAAAATTATGTTTCTATCACTGAAACCACTCCCAATGTATCCAAAATACATCAGACACCAAATATAAACTGATAAATTTCTCAAATCGAGCACTGCATCCCCAAAATAGGCTATCCTCCACGGTTTTCCCAAGGCTGCCCAAAACTTCACATCAGCTTCTCGAGCTCTAGAATTTCTCAAAATGTTCTGAAACCACTTCCATTGGTTCAAAAATTTCTAAAATAGTCAATATAGTCTTTTCATTCATCAAAAATGGCCTTCGGCTGCTATGGTTTCGCCTCAATCACCTATTGGCATCCCCTAGCACTAGGGTCAATGAAAACTTCTCTGTTGAGTTTTCAACCTCTATAAGTCTTCAACACTTGTTGAAACCTCTTTCATTAGATTCATAATTATTTTTTCAGTCAATAATGACCACTGGTTCACTGCATATGGTCTCAAGCAGCTCTGGCTAAGCCCTGCACTACTGCAGGCAAAATCTGGCATTAATGGCTCCTGGAACTTTACTGAACATTTTTGGCCTTCAAACATTCTCTACAAGCTCTACAAACAATCTCATCAGATTAAGAACACCTGAATTATCTAATTTATACTACTAGAACTCTAGAAAAGGACTCTAGCTCCCTTGGCTAGGCCTCAAACTGATTTTGTCTCATGGTGGCCCTGATGGCCCCTTCATCTTCCTTGAAGCAAAAACTATTGAATATGAACTCTGTTCAACCTGAAACCTATGCCAAACTACTCAGGAGGTCAAAGAGACCTAAAATTGACTAAAATTGCACCCTGTTTGGTTGAAAATTGAGAAAGTTATGGCAAAAACAAATTTTTTCCCAGTGTCACTAAAAAACCTCCTCCAAAACTGGAGGAACTCCAGTTAACTTGAATAATCTGGCAACTTCCGCCGAAATAGATGTAACGCGCCAAAAATTGCAGACGGTTAGGTTGGCAAAAAATGTGTAGGGCGGGGTCGTCACATGACCCCCCGCTGAAACCGTCGGTATTAAACTTCACACAAAACCATTACAACATATGTGTAGTGGCGCTGGCCACATGTCCCAGACATCCTACATGGTTAACCGCCCAAAAAGCCCGTGGATAAAGTTTAAGGCTATGGTTTTGTGCGACGGTCTAGGGTTGGCCCCTCCTCTCCAACATATGCAAAATCAGACTTCATTAAATACAACTTCCACTGCAATGTGGTTAAGAACTACCGCGTAGCCCAGTTGGTCGGGTCATTGCACTCACAGGTGAGAGGTCGCTGGTTCGAGTCCTGCTGACTATAACAAAATTTTTACAATGCCAATTTATCCACGACTTGGGACCACGTGGCGGCCTCCAAGCTTGCCACGTGGCATCCTCTGATTGGCCACAACTTAAATAGTCAATCTAATGCCCAATGAACATATGCCACTTGTCAAACACAGATTCACCCTCGAGGGAATATTCTAGGGAATATTTTGAGGAATATTCTCGAAATATTCTCTTTTTAATTTTTTCCAAATTTAAAAAGTCAAATTTGGTCAAATGAATTTTGGAGTTTACTAGAGATTTAAAACCTCAATAATTTTTGCATACGACCTCAGTTTTGAGAACAGTTTACAGCGCTAGAATCGGAGCAACGAGACCTTTCCAGTCGTTCAAATTGCAACCACTTCTGAGAATTTTCATTTTTTAGCATTTTTTATAACTTGGACATGATCTCTTGATCAAACATGCATATCTCTAGGTCATCCAAGACACTTCCTTGAAGTTTTGATAAGGGAATAAATCTTAAGGAAAGGTGTAAATTCATACATGCCATAGTTATCTTTCAATGGAGGTAAAATTAGAGAGATATTTCTTGATATAAACCCTATGGATTCTAGACCGAAGGAAATTCATGCTCTGGAATAGAATTATTATCCAAGTTAAAATTCAGTAAAATTAATTCAACCTCCAAAATGAAATTTGGAAATAAGAAGGTGTCTTAAGGGAAAACATATCCATTTTTAGGTGTTATAAAGGAAAAAAAAACTAGCTAAGTCTTGGGAAAATAGCTAGTGAACCTTGAGTTTAGGTTCTAATACTAGCCAAAAACCTTTGTGATTTTATGGTTGGAAGGTGTCTTAATTTTCCTAAAACAACATGATTGTTGAGTTGGCTAGAATTCACACCTCGATGGTGTCAAATTCAAGAAGGAGAGGATGTGATATCCCCTGACTTGAATCTTTTATGTAATTAATTGTGTATATATTTTTTGCTTTATAAATGTTTATGTTTGCAAAACATTTGAAGAATTTAATTATCAAAAATTTATTCCTAATAATAATTGATTTTAAATATGTAATTATGTTATTTTATTTTTATAAAATATATATATATATATATATATATATATATATATATATATATATATATATATATATATATATATAATTAATTAATTTTTTAGTACATATGGATGAAAGAGATGAGGCTACAAATTATTATGGAACAATTATTACCTATAAAAAATTCCTAGGAACCTCAGCTGGGTGGTTAGATTTATAAGGAATTATGATATTGTTCAATTAATTATTTCCTAGAAGACAAGGAGTTGTATATAGGTTTTAGAAATATAATCTCATTAATGAGTTGATAACTACCTACCACATGTTGGTGAAGTGGAATAATTTATTAACCACCAAAAGAGTAGTAGATGAGATTGAGATATCAAAAAATAAATAAATAAAATCTTACTTTCTTTCGTCTCATTTTGAAAAGAAAAGAGACTAAAGAGAAGCAAAAAAAACATAGACAAAAATAATTTTGCAAACTTGTTAGACTCGAGGGGATACTAGCTATTTTGAAGTATCATGGTTGGGAGGAGTCAAGTACTCAATTAATAATTTCCATTCCACATACTAGACTAATTTCCAAGTCCATGTTCTAACCTATTGTGTTCTTTCTTTGAAAAGGAAAATGAGTATTTTTTATTTTCATAGTAAACTATGTGTATAAAATGAGAAAGTAACAGTTAATTTATCACTTAAAAATTCATTTGTGTGAAATAAAGTTCTAACCTATTTTTTTCTTTCTTTGAAAAGTAAAATGACTATGTTTTGTTTTCTTAGTAAAATATGTGCATAAAACGACAAAATAATAGTTAAGTTATCATTTAGAAATCCAGTTATGTGAAAGAAAAAGAAAGTTATTGTGGTTTTATTTACATGCTTCTAGGCATTGGAGAGAAGGAAAAAGTTTGTGTTTTTTCAATTATTACACTTAGTAATATAGGAACTATAAATATTTCATTTAATTAGTTTTCAAAATATGACTGAGTAGACTAAGAACTAAAATAGCATATAGAAAGGAATGATATTCTTGTTTAAATAAATTCTAAAAAAAGAATATATATATATATATATATATA
The DNA here is from genome assembly GCA_034641835.2 of Pinus albicaulis. NCBI lineage: Eukaryota > Viridiplantae > Streptophyta > Pinopsida > Pinales > Pinaceae > Pinus > Pinus albicaulis. Next base: position 659,912,442 of record CM076577.1, read on the forward strand.
TATATATATATATATATATATATATATTGGTTGTATATAAAGTAAATCTTTGTTTGAGTAGAGAGTAGATAGAAACAAAAAACTATAAATATATAAATATAAATGATCATGTGTGGGAAAATTCTAATAACTATAAGATTTTCCTCTTCACAAAATCATAACAAACAATAGAACCCCACTAAAAAGCTCTCTATTATGAGTGCATCTACAACACATAAGTATTTATGTAAGCAATTTCAACATAGTTCATGCAAATAACCCACAACTATATGTATATGAAATAATATAAAACAAAGGAAAAACAAAATACCAACATTTAAGAGAAATTAATTGTCATGACAAAACAAGATATGAACTATGCATTTGTTATTTTATTAATTAATAAATAAAAATTACATATATCTACCCTTGAAAATATTCTAATAAGAACCTATTAAAAGGTAGAAAAGGCCAAAATAATGACCTCATAGGAAGTTAAATTTATGATAAATCTATAAAAGTGCACATATAAGCCTAAGGTCTTAAATTTATAACAATCTTCCAAATACATTGGAAGTAAAAAGGGAAAATTCATGGGGAATTCTTTAGACATGTTAATACAAAAGAAGATTTGTCAACTAAGTCATGGAATTAGAAATCGGGTACAAGAGCATGGTAGAAATTTTAATTATATTGGTGAGTAGAAACTGAAATAAGCTTGAACTTGCAAATATCGAAAGAAAAAAAAAAAAAAATATTGTCTAGAGACAATATTGTTACCTAGAATATACAAAAACAATAATAGTTATTAGAAAACTTAATTTATTAGATAAAAGTTGCAAACAAATAATTAGCAATAAGAAATTAATTAAGGTAGGAGGTTCTAATATATAACCTTGACAATGAGTATTGGTCATATGGTAGTCTCCACCTACAAAGAGAGACAAATCTATTAGAAGTTGATAGAAATATTATTAAAAAAAATTACTAATTAAATTGCATGTATAATTATACATGGTATTTAAATGTAACATAAGAGGCACTATTTATTTCGTAGGCTCAAAACTATAAACATTGAACGGTAAAAAAGATGAAAATATATATATATATGTATGAGAAATAAAGGAATTAAGCTATGAGTGGAGAATGAATGATGAAAATATGTATATATATGAGACATAAAGGAATTAAGCTATGAGTGGAGAATGAATCTTAAATCTAGTTAAAAGGGAAACACTTTCAAAATTCATTTAATCATTACACCATAAACGATAAACCCAGTGGCCATATTTTTCAATGTTTAGAGTTTCCGTCTACAAATATGGCCAAGAAGGTTCAAACTTTGATCAAAACATTTGATTCAAAGCTAGAATTACTACAAACATACAAACCCCTACACAGGTAAACGAGCATAAAAGATAAAAGGGAAATTATACTATAAGGGTTTGAAAACTTTAAACACTAGCCCAAACAAGGATTAATAATCCAATCAACCCTTATTGGATTAAACAATGATAAAAACTCTAAAAGGAGTTTACAAAGGAATATGGTAAACAGTGTTGGGTAACCATATATATAGACTAATAGTCTATATATAAATCTAATAATTTTGAGGAATGATTATTTCGTTACCTGCAGAAGTCGAAATAGGGTCAAGGGTTTCACATCTCTTGTAAGTTCCACATCTTGATTAAAAATAACCTGCAATATAATCGATAAATACTATTAACTATAAAATCCCAAATAATATTGGTAGAGAAATATATAAATATATATAAGTAAACCATAATGGTTTAGGTAAATTGAAACAAGGGTTTGCCTAAAATATTATCAACGTCGAAAGATAGAAATATATCTGCACAAATTTACAATCGTTATGTAAAGGTAGAACCCTTATGGCTGGCGGCCATAGGTTCTAAAGCAATTCATTACCAAAGAATGATATATAAACTTTGTATACAAGATACCTGTGAAAAAAATATTGTGTTTTATATCAATCAGTTCAAACAGTTTTAATTGTCTGCAAATTCCATTCGAAAACAAATATAAAACAAGAGTGGCTGCGGGGCAGCAAGTCCCTGCCGCCAGCCAGATCATGTGCGGTCATTCGTGATTATTTGGTGTCGAGTCAAATAAATCTTTGGCAAGGATATCAGTTCCTGACGCACATATATGATACGCCATATGATACCATATTGTTCAAAGAATCCCACTGTCTAAGATGGCAGCGATAAACAACATCTCAAACTTTGATTTAGTGAATAGCCAAACTCGATGATTTTACTCTGTCTTTGGACAAAATAAGGTTGGAAACGAGAATTCAATTACTTATTTAGCTGTAAAAACTCCACTAAGTCCTTGATTTGCAGAAGATGCAAAAAAAAAGAAATTCTTAGAGCCGAATGAATTATATTGAAAGTCAAGCTAGATTTCATGGAGCCGAATGCAAGCATATTAAGCAAAGTTTCCTTCAAATTTTCCAGAGCAAGCAAAGAGCTGTTCGAAATTTAAAAATGAAGCAAAGAATTCTTCGAAATTTCCAAATTAAGCAAAGATTTTTTCACGGAAATATATATCAAGCAACTAACATTAAAACTGAACAAAGAATTCGTTAGAATTTCAAAAGAACATATGATTCTAACAAAGCTTACACAGAACTTGTCTGAATTCAAATCTAACCAAAAGAAATCTTAGAAACTCAAAGTTTTGCAAATAATTCTCACGAATCCTTCGGAGCTTCCTTGGCAATGAAAAGAAATGATGGACACAGACCACCAAAAAATGAGAATTATGGACTATTGCTACTGCCCCCACCACAACTGGGCCCATCACAGATGACAAGTGGTGAAAAACAAATCACTGCGTTTCAAGACGGAGAGACGTGGAGGCAATTGAGGACGACTGTGTCGGTGATACTGGGCTCCGCTGGTACCCGCAACGACGTTATTGACACCACTTTGAGGTTAGTGCATGAGAGGCTTATTCCACTATTCCAGCGCGCGGCGAAAGAGGGCATTGTTCTTGACCTCAACCCCGTCAGTGCTTAGTGAAGAATCCCTGAAGCAGTTGGTCAATGCTCTCTAAGGTATACCATTTGAGCTCTCATTGTAAATTAAGATAAAATCAAGGTATCCAGGGTCTCTGGTTTGTCTAATATATCATAATTTGAGCTGAGATGGTACTGAAATTTTTTCCATGGCTGCTTGCTTATTGATTTTATTAATTTAAGCATGCGAGTTGCTTTCTGTAAATATGGGGATGTTCTTAGTTGATAGAAATTGTGTAAATAGTATAGCATAGTGTGAATGGATATACAGATCTAGATATATGGGGATGGGAAAATTATCAGAACTACACAAGATGGAAAAACATAGTAAAACTAAGAACTGAAATAGAAATCAATTGCAAATGTCACTGCTTCTTATGCTTTTGCTCGGTAAACCAGTCAATTCAAAATTGAAAAAGGAAGGTGTTGTTTTCATAGAAGGCGTTACTGCTAATGTGTCAAACTCTCTACTGAGTCCATGTCTCTGTCTCTGGCCAGTCCGTTTTTCCAGTCTCTCTTCACCGAAGTAAGGCAATTAGGAATTGAGGAACTTAGACCGACTGATAGATAACACACCTCAATGTGTGATGCATAGACTTGAATTCTGTTATCATTTTTTGAATTCTGTTATCAGAGGATTTATCAAAATTTTCGTAGGGAAGCCTGAGAATAATCACAGAACAAAAATCAGAAGCATGAAGCTCAAGTATTATAGTTTTCTATGCACATAAGCTCAAAATCAGAAGCATGAATTCTAAATTTACTCTACCAAACAACCATCTAGTATTTTTATATATATTGCTCAATTAATAATTCCAATTTTATCAAAAGCGTTTTTATTGTCTATCGATGTGAAAAATTATAATTTCAAATACATATAACCTTATCACCTGTGTGAATGAAGATAAAGCTCCTACTATGCGCAGAAGCAGCGGCCGTACAAAATTCACATAATGAACAGCAGCAAATTCCATCTGCCACATCCTACACAGCAGCAAATTCCATGTGCCAGAACGCTCTTATGCTCTTGTCTCTACTCCTTTCCCTGTGGGTGCAGCAAATTCCATCTGCCACATCCTACACAGCAGCAAATTCCATCTGCCAGAACGCTCTTATGCTCTTGTCTCTACTCTTTTTTTGCCTGTGGGTGCTACTAGATTAGTTGATGCCGGTATTGATGTGAGGTTGATATTGATGTAGAGACTGCAAGAAGAAACAAAGGCGGTTCTGAGGAGAAAGAAGAAACAGAAGCTTGCATAAGCACAGCGTAAGGGCCTTAAGGCTCTATTACTTAATGCATATCTGAACACCACGACAACAACATGCATCCAACTCTGTTCCTTAATGCGTCCCTGCATGCCACGACAACAACATGCATCACCTTGAAACAAGCTTAAGATTACGTTTTATCTCACTAGCATTTAGTACGACGAACTAATGCTAGCATTAGTTTGCAGTGTTGAAATATCAATCGCTTATTTTAAACAATATCAATGGTTATGGCCTCCCCGCCTCGGGAAGAGGCCAAATAAGACGAAGAAAATTTTCATTGGCCTTCACGAATAAAATAACTGAAAAATAATGAAAAAGTTAGGTATTTATCATAAAAGCTCATGTTATTGTCGCGGAGATTAATGCTAAATAACATATTTCGATTACTATAGTCCCAGGCCTGACGGCCGGGACTAATAAGGAAGAAAATTTGAGAAACAATAATAGCAATTACCTTTGGTAGAAATGCTAAGAAGCTTCGAATAAAATGAGCCATTGAAGCCCATAAGATTTATTAATGCAATAGATGGTGGTATAGTTCATAAACTCTAGCCAAACCAAGGAATAAGCATTAGAAACAAATTTGCAGAGAAAACAATTTTTTGAGTGCCGCATGGAAAATGAATGAAGAAACACTCTATCTGAATAGTCTTTGAAGGAAAGAATAAACCCTAATATCATGAACATTGTTAATTCAACGAGATCAGTTGACATCAATCGATTTCGTAGGGCAACAAGATAGACCATGGAAATCTCTTAGTCCAACATGTGTTCGCATAGATAGACCATGGAAATCTCTTAGTCCAACATGTGTTCGCATAGAAAGATCTAGAGCGTGTGTTGTAAAAGAAGTCTTATCATGTAAAAATACAACAAAATATCGATGCTAGAAATCATATAAACTATATACCGCATCTATACGGCAAACACAGGATATTTGTATTTAAAAGGGTTTGGTAATGTATCATAGTACCAAACAACATGCATAATATATATAACTAGGATATATGCCAAGTATTGCTATTCAATAAATAGAATTTAGAAAAGAGTTAGACAATTATATATTTGATATAAAAACATAGTAAAGGATCTATCTAACCAAGGTATAAGTTTAAGTTCATTGTATGACACTTCACATTGTGTATACTAATTATTTTGTTGAAAGAAAGGAAATGTAATATATTCGAAATGTAACATATTCTTTGAGTAGAAATTAGAAATAACTACAAGAATATGTATTCAAAACGTAAATTAAAAACAACTACAAGAATATGGAGTACATATTAAAAAACAAAAAACAAAGGAAATGTAACATATTCTTTTGGTAGAAATTAGACACTTCACATTGTGTATATAAGCTAATTATTTTGTTGAAAGGAAATATAATATATTCGAAATGTAACATATTTTTTAAGTAGAAATTAGAAACAACTACAAAGAATATGGAGTACATATTAAAAAAACAAACAAACAAAAAAAGGTTGAAAGGAAATGTAACATATTCTTTTGGTAGAAATTAGAAACAACTATAAGAATATGGAATACAGATTAAAAAACAGAAAACAAAAAGTTGAAGGACGTGCGTTACAATTGTAATTGATCTTGAAGTGTTATTTTGGTGGTATGCTAAAATTCCAAATTGGATATATGATTAGATAAATAAGTGATTCTGTTACATTCATCTCATTCTCTCCCATATTGTGAACAAATGAAAGACATTGATACCTTGGTTTCACACTTTATCTTCCATATTGTGAACAAATGAAAGACATTAATACCTTGATTTCACACTTTATTTTCATCACGGATGATAATTTAGTGCCATACAACCTTGATAAAGAGGCTTGTGATTTTGTAAAAGGTAATTTTGAAATTCTAAATCTTTATGAACATGGAAACAACTTTGAAAACAATTTTACAAGAAGATTTTTAATTCATAATTTTTTTTTATCATAAGGCACTAATTTTGATGATATATAGTAATCGTTAAGTGTTGTAGCATGGTTTTTTGGACTATATAAATCATTTAGGGAATATTTTTTTGATGTATATTTAGTTCAGAAATGAATTGAATTTACATTCAATGTTATTTTCAAACATTAATTTTGTATTGAAATGTTTTATATATTTCATATTTTATGAGAAATTTACTATTTTTTTATATTTTTAATATATAATATAAAACATGTTTTCCTATTATAGATAAAAAGAATTTTCGGATTAATTACATTTAGAATTAGGTCGACATTTCGAATCAGCTAATGTGGTTCATCCACAGGACAAGGTGGAGAGACTAAAAGTTCTCAATGAATAAATAGTGGAGATGCATCATTGCCCCAAAATGGCGGTTGAGAACTAGCTTTTAAGAACTAGCCGTTAAGACTGGGTGTTAAAAACTAGTCGTTAGAAAATTAGTTGGTAAGTTAAGAATAAATTAATTATTTAAATAAAAAAAAAAATCAATTAAATAAAATATTAAAAATAAGTTTATAAATTATTATGTAATAGGTAAAAGGAGAGGCATAAAATTTTTGTTTTAAAAATAAAATAAAATTAATTATTAATTAATTAGAAAAAAAAATCAATAAATTAATTAAATAATATATAACTAGAAAATACAAAATAATAAATAAACAAAGACACTTAAAAAGAAACTAAGGATGGATAAAAAAAATTCTTAAATAAATAATTATACAAATAAACTAAAGTAAATTAAAATAAATTAATTAATTAAATAAAATTTTATTAAAAATATAATAGGTAATAGGGGGTAAAAATTTAATTTAATAAATAAAATAAAATAAAGTTATTAATTAGATAAAAATAAATCAATAAATTAATAAAATAGTATATAAGTAAATAAAAATAAAATAAATAAATAAAGATACTTAGGAAGGGAAAATTTTAACAAATAAATAAATAAATAAATAAAGTAGAATAAAATATTTAATTAATTAAAAATAAAAATATTTATTAAATTTTTCCATCTTTATTTATTTTATTTTTATTTAATTATATATTATTTCATTAATTTATTGATTTATTTTTATCCAATTAATTAATTAATTAATTTTATTTATTAAAGTAAATTTTTACCCCTGTCACATGTTATTATTGTAATAAAATTTTATTTAATTTATTTATTTATTTTAATTTACTTTAATTTAGTTATTTATTAAAGAAAAAAATTTACCTCTCTTTAGTTTCTTCTTAGGTGTCTTTGTTTATTTATTATTTTATATTTTCTAGTTATATATTATTTAATTGATTTATTGATTTATTTTATTTTTATCTAAATAATTAATTTATTTTTAAAATAAAAATTTTATCTCTTTTTTTACCTATTACATAATCATTTATAAACCTTTTTTTAATATTTTATTTAATTAAACAAGATTTTATTTCAATAATTAATTTATTTTTAACTTACTAACTAACTTTCTAACCGCTAGTTTTTAATAGCTAGTCTTAACGTCTAGTTCTGCTAGTTCTCAATGGCTATTTTGGGCAATGATGCATCTCCACTATTTATTCATCGAGATCGATTAGTCTCTCCACCTTGTTGTGAGGATGAACCACATTAGTTGGTTCGAAACGTTGACGTAATCTTAATGATATGATTAATCAGAAAGTTCTTTTATTTACATTATGGATCACAAAAGTCTTAGATCTAATGTTATCCTATTTTAAAAAGTCACCTTGTCATGTCCCAAACACTCTATTTTTGTTTCGTGTCCTCATGTCAAATAACTTATGAAATAAAATAAATGCATATATATATATATATATATATATATATATATATATATATATATATATATATATATATACACTAATTGGAAATATTTACAATAATTCATATATTTGGAAAAAAATCTAAAATAAAAATCTAAAAATAAGAAATTAAATTAAACATCTCATTTGTATAGAAATCTACGTTACTCATCTATTATATATTTATTTTTTTATATTAATTATTTTTATAATATTATAATGAATAAAAACTCTCTATAATGTACTTCTATTTCTCGTTATAATATTTTATTTCCCGTTGTAATATAAAATTTATATTTAGAATTAAATTCATATAATTTGTGTTAAATGCACACTAGTCACGAAATTAAACTTCAATCCTCAATTTGATTGCTTGGATAAACCTATTTTGTTGTGCAGAAATATCCTTAACAACTATGTCCTTTCATATTTTCTTCGGCTACAAAAGTGTTTCAAACTAACAAAACATGAACCTTTGACTTGTTTCCATGGAAGGATAAAATATTAAGACCAAATAATATGATTAGCTTTTGAACAAACAAAAATATGGATCCTCCAACAAGTAAACTATCAAACCACAAAATCAACTAACATTGCAACCACAGAAATATCCACGTATACATCCTCGCACAGAGAATATGCACAGCCACACCACTTAAAGAAACCTCAACAATTTTTGTTATCTTCTTGAAAGTGTATAACTCATTAGGTTCTTCTAACACCACCCATCAGAAATATTTCAATTGTTTAACTTAAACATACACCATACATAATGATGAAAGGCCAAAAATAGTGCGTTGTGAATTAACTACTGGAGTAGGAAAAGCACTAGTTCACTCACCAATGCAACATCATGAACTTATCTGAACGCTTATAATTTTAAAAAGATTCACATGCAATAATTTCTCATAGATGTAGCATAAATACTTATCTGACTCTCGCACAGTCTGCCCTGTCCTTGTTACCTTAGCTTTTTAATAGCAGTTTCAGTCGATAATTTTTTTGGAAACCTTAACCAAAACAGCCTATTCGAATTATCATATTTCTCCACCTCATGCAGCATCAATTCTCGGACACCGACCAAGCCGACAGTGCGTAAACTATTGCCATTTTTTTAAGAAATATTTTCTGGTATTTCTACGTCCAGCGCAAGACTTGTGTGTCAACATGATTAATGCACCCTCGACCTCCAATATGTTTTCATTTGCACCTATTCATTGTGTTATTACCACGGACCAACGACTATTGTTACTTCGAATTGTGCCTTCCATCGATGGAGGCTACAACTAAACTCTTTTTAATATGGTGGGTGACTGTCCCGTGAGAAAAAACTACCTTAGGCTTTCTTTAAAATTATCCACTATAATTGACGTAACAGTTTTCCTACTACTGGGCGGCAATGACTCTTTTGATTAAAATATATGTGAACTTTAATACGCTAGTCATGAATTGACTTATTTTTTCCAAATAATGAATACAAGGTGGTTATCAAGAACTCATTAAATTTCCCACCGATTTCTGGATGGAAATGGTTAATAATGCTTTTTTTCACTCATGTAAATATACATATTTTTATGGAACCTTCTACGGGGAGAGGTATTACAAATTGACATAAGTGTAAGAATATAAATATATTAACTTCCTATATAAGTAAAGCATAAGGGCTAGGAAATTTAGGAGAAACTTCAAATTTCATTTTTCTCAAACTTTAATAGGTTAATATTTTCATTAGAATTTATCAATGCTTATTAGCAAACCCATATTGATTTGACTTGACTTTATAGAGATAATATATCTATTTTAGGGAGATAATATATTTATTTGAAATAAGTAAAGGAAAATAAATATATTAATTTAATATAAATAAAATGATTTGAAATAAGTGGAAGAAAATAAATATATTAATTTAATATAAATGGAGCATATTAAAGAGAAATTTGGGAGAAATTTTTGGAACAAAGTGAAAATTGTATTTTTTCCAATTTTAATATTTTTATTAGACTATATCAATGCTTGTGAGTTAACGCATATTGACTTGACTTGACTTGACTTGTTATGATGGAGAAAGACTATGAGTTTCCGTATTAACTTATCAAAATAAAGGTATTGAATTGAGGCAAGTGAAGGGAAATAAGTGTATTTATTTGACATAAATAAATCATAAAGAATTTGGAGGAAATTTCTTCAATAGAGAAATTTATATTATTTTAAGACTAATATTTCTATTATACTTTATCAATACTTGAGGGGGACTTGTATTGATTTAACTTTATTGAAATAAATATATTGATTAGATATAAGTAGAGTATAAGGCCTAAAAAATTCAAGGGAAATTTCTTTAACAAAGCTAAAAATTACATTTTTCTAAATTTTAATATTTTTAATATATTTTATCAATGCTGGTGAGGGAGTGATATTGAATTAGCTTTATTGCGATGGAGAAAGAGGGAGAGTTTCTTATATTAATTTAAACTTATTAAAGTCACCAACTCTGTGCACTCAATCGTTCTGCAAATTCTGATTTTGAAGGAGAAATTACACGTGAGATTGGCCAGCTTAAAGCATTGCGAATACTTGACCTCAGCCAGAATAACCTCAGTGGGTCTATTCCAGTGGAATTGAGCATGCTGTGAAAACTTTGCATCCTGAATCTTTTTAGAAATAATAAATTGCAAGGTCCTATTCCAGTTGAGTTTGGCCAGCTTAAAGCGTTGCCTTGACCTTCATGACAATATCATTGAGGGTTTTATTCCAGTTGAGTTGGGGCAGCTTAAAGAATTGCAATTACTTGACCACTTTGTCACTGGGATCGAGGGTATTATTCCAGTTGAGTTGGTCCAGCTTAAAGCATTGCATGTACTTGACCTGAGCGGAAATCAGATCAATGGTTGTATTCCAGTTGAGTTGGGCAACCTTAAATCGTTGCAAGTACTTTACCTCAGCTTGAATCAGATCAAGGGTTTTATTCCAATTGAATTGGGGCAGCTTAATGTGTTGCGAGTGCTAGACCTCAATGTCAATGCACTCACCGGTTTTATTCCACTCAACCTGGGCATGCTGCAGAAGCTAGAACAGTTGTTTTTGGAAGACAATGAATATTCAGGCAGTGTACCGCATCAGTTAGGTAATTTGACACAACTTACACAACTATCTATATCTGGCTTCAATATTTCTGGTTCTCTTCCATCCGAAATATTCAGGCTTCCCCTGTCTGGTCTATATCTTAGTCTAGACCTCACAGCGGGTACACTTAAAGCTATTACCAACTTGACCACACTGACCTGGTTAACTCTGAAAGAATGTGGAGTCACTACCATCCCTAGTGAAATTGCCAATTTAACCAAATTGACCTCATTAATTCTATCCCGCAATAGACTCACTAACATCCCTAAATCCATTGGCAAGCTGACCAAGTTGACCACCTTAAGTCTGTCGGAGAACAGATTCACCAACAACATACCTAAAGCCATTCTCAGCTTGACTCAATTATTTTATCTTTTCTCAAATATGTTTACTGGTAGCATTCCTGTAACTCTTGCTAATTTGAGTCAATTGGTTGAACTACTGTTAGGATTCTGGACACCACATATCTCCACAATGGTATGATATTGTCCACTTTGGGCCTAAGCCCTCATGGCTTTGCTTATGGGCTTTTACCCCAAAAGGCCTCATACCAATGGAGATATTTGTCCATCCTTATATACCCATGATCCTCCCCACTTCTAGTCAATGTGGGACTTTGGTCGTATACCCAACAATCCTCCTCTCGAACAAAGGACCATCGAGCCTCCCCTCAAACGATTATCCATCCGTCCACTCTCTACCAACCAGGATTCTCCGCTCCAATGCGTTGGAAGCACACGCCTTACATGGAGCACCACCTGCCTCGAGAGCTTGCTCTATCCCAGGACAACTCCTCTTCACCTTTCGGTTCGCGCCATTGTGACTGTGTTGATTTAGTTCAGCGCCAATCCAAATAAAAGTTCAAAACAGAAAAAAAAGAAACGCGGCTCAATAATTGATATGCGTGCTCTGGCATTGGAGTCAGCGCACAGTGTTCAAACACCGCACCACAATCACATACGCACCTGGCATTCTGTCACGGCATTTGCATTCTGTCCTGGCATTCTGTCACGGCATTTGCTGTTTTTAATTCACCTCTAATGCAGCGTTCAGTACGAGAATAAATCCCAATTCGTTTCATTTGCTGTAATGCCAACTACCATAATCGATTTCATACCATATAACAATGGCAATTTAATAACATCGATTTTAAAAAACTGATAGCAAATTTTGATCACCGTTAACAGTCTTTCGCAGCGCTGTTTTCACACGCAGGTCTACGCTGGAGTACGCACCAGAGGTTGACCATATACAACATATGTCCTGCAGCATTCAATCGATGACACAATCGACACCTCTGCGGCTCCACCTCACGCGCTTCCAGCTGCGCCACGCCAGTCAACAGAACCGATCACTGATACACAGTTCAACAGAACCACCGAACCAGCTCCTGTGACCAAAATGACATCTTCGTCCAACGCTAGCTCTCATTGATCACTCCGGCTGCCTCTGCACAATCATACGCTCCCACGCAGCAACGCTCCACGCATAAGCGTTCAACGCACTCCAACAGAAAGCTCTGATACCACTTGTTAGGATTCTGGACACCACATATCTCCACAATGGTATGATATTGTCCACTTTGGGCCTAAGCCCTCATGGCTTTGCTTATGGGCTTTTACCCCAAAAGGCCTCATACCAATGGAGATATTTGTCCATCCTTATATACCCATGATCCTCCCCACTTCTAGTCAATGTGGGACTTTGGTCGTATACCCAACAACTACATCTTAGTCAGAATACACTCACTCGTAACATCCCTGAAACCATTAGTTATTTAAGGAACCTTCAATTCCTAATCTTCTCTCAAATAATAATTTGACAGGGATAATTCCAAGAGCTATAGGAAAGCTTCATTTGTTGAAATCCTTGGCATTGAGTTCAAACAAATTAATTGGACATATTCCATATAGCATAGCTTATTTAAACTCTGTGGTTTGATTAACCATATATAATAACAGTATCTCAGGGAGTATTCCTGAGAGTATTAATGGTTTGATTTCATTACAACATTTAGATTTATCATAAAATAACTTGGAGGGACCCGTTCCTAATAGTATTGGCTATTGTACTAATATAATAATATTCTCTGCTCATTCTAATAACTTCTCTGGGACCATGCCTGCATCTTTGGCAATGTATTAACAACGGAGCTTCCTCAGTACTTCACATCATTTTAACTCTTAGAAGCTTTAATCCTTGGTTATAATAATCTGCATGGTTATATTCCTCAACACATTACAAATCTTACCAGGTTGCATGTGTTGGATTTATCCAACAACAAATTCAGTGGAAGGATACCAACTTAACTTGAGAGGCTATCTCTATTTGCAAGTGTGTCAAATAATGATGAGTTATATACAGAATTTGTTATTGACATGAAAGGATTTGACTATAATCTATCATATCTCTTTCCTACAAAAACTATATTTGATTTGTCTTGTAATAATCTTACAAGAGAAATCCCTACAAATATAGAAAGCATGAGTAGATTGTGACTATTGAATTTATCCACAAATCAATTGGAAGGACAAATCCCTGCATCCCTAAGTGAGATACCTTCTTTGGAGCAATTGGACCTGTCAAAAAATAATTTGAGTGGACGAATTCCTGAAGTTCTCTCTAAATTATCAGTGTTGGCTTATTTGAATGTTTCATATAACCACCTTTGTGGGCCAATCCCAAGAGGGACACAATTCTCCACTTTCAATGTGACATCTTTTGATAAGAATGAATGCTTATGTGGGCTTCCCCTACCCACATGCAAGAAAAATGATAAGCCAATGAAAACAATTGGTGGAGGTAAGAGCCATAAGACTAATGCTAAAATGGGATTGTTGAGTTATGCCAATAAAAAAATGTCCTTGTTAGCATTGTCATTAGGATTAGGGATTGGATTTGGTGGAGTTGTTTCTATGTTCATCATTTGGAACAAAGCAAGAAGTTGGGTAATGGGCATGCCCTGCAACAAACCAAAGCCATTTTATAGAGTTTACCATTTCCCAAAATAAGTAACATGGCTTTGTTCATATAATTAAATATATTAGTGTATGTCTTATAATTATGGTAAAGTTGGTAAAGCTTGTCTTTTCATAAATATGTAAATACAATTTTCCTTGAAAACAAATAAAAAAAAAAATTGGTTGTCAACATAAAAACATGAGATATTTAGTTTTTTTAAATTATTTTATATTTTTTTTGAAATATAAAACATTGTGAAATTATAATTAAGAAAAAAACTTATTTTTTTAAAAGTCATTTTATATCATCACAATATCTATTTTTGTTATTTTTATTTAATTCACGGCCTCCCAAAATATAAATCGAAGCTTTTAGATTATTAAATTTTTTTTTGTAATTTATTTAATTTCTTTGTAATTTTATTATTTTTTTATCCATAATAAAATTGATTATAAATAATTAAAAATATTAATTGAAAATGTTTAAATTATATTTAAATAATACTTAAAATATAAATACATTTATATTTTAAAAATTATTAAAAAACAATTTATTTGTATATTCATTATTAATAGTTTAATGTTTATTGTGATTAATGTTTAATTTTGTAAATCATTAAATTATTATTTTTAATTAAAAATATAATTTATTACCATGTGATTGGATTAAAAGTTTCGGTATCACATTTCATCTTTTTTTGACATGTGTTCCACGTCACATATGAAATTTGCTTACCCAAAAAATTTGCCAAATTTCATGGGATCATGTTTGACATCTTGTGATTAAAATAAAATGAATCAATAATTCAATTCAATTTTCATTAATTCTCTTTGTATTCACTAATTGTAAATACGAACATAAAATACCTTTAATATAATTGTATTGACTTTACATATTTTTATTATTTCGAAATATAAATGTTAAAGAATCAAATAAAGAAAGTATCCTAGTTAAAAAAATTATTATTCTTTTTTAATCAAATTAGTGGATATCACTTTTGATTAAACTTAGATTAGAGAAATATATA
This sequence comes from Pinus albicaulis, assembly GCA_034641835.2. NCBI lineage: Eukaryota > Viridiplantae > Streptophyta > Pinopsida > Pinales > Pinaceae > Pinus > Pinus albicaulis. The sequence continues at coordinate 659,927,624 of CM076577.1, forward strand.
CTCAAAAAAATTGTAATTATAAGCAAATAACATAATAGTTTTATTAGTGTCGAGTCTCATTGGCACAAAGGGTTGAGTATGGGCCTCCTCAACAAGGCAACCTAGGATCAAAGCTCAAGCGGGAGCTGGGGGGGGCGCGGGTTGTTGTTCTATGTGTAAAGGGAGGAGACCGATGGCTCAGATGCCCCTGTGTCATGGCCCTAGACTTGTGGTAGTATTTCAACCAACTTATAGCAGGTGTGGCACTATCGTACTTTTTCTTTTTGTAATACTCAAGTATGTAGACTATGCCTAACTCAACACTTTCAATTATTAATCTTCCAGTGTTCTTCAATTATGCAACGGAATATAAAACAACAGGAGCGAAATATTTTATTATTTTTGTTGGATGGAAAAAGAATTTGAATTTGGTCAAATTCCTTTATTTGTAAATAATAAATAAATAAATGATTTATTTATTATTTTAAGAACATGTTTGAGTAATAATTAAATAAATAATAATTTATTCAATTATTTGTAAATGATTTAGTCAAATTTAACAATGAATATTATTTAAATAATGTTTTAAATAACTATTCCTAGAAAATAATAAGATAAATAATGATTTATCTAATTAATTTTCATGTTTTGGGTTAAATATGACCAGAAATATTAATTAAATTGTGGTTCAATTAATTATCCCTTGAGGAAAATTAAAAAAATAAGTATTTATTCATTATTCCTCGTGGGGTTTCCTGTTTAGACCATAAACAAATTAATAAATTATGGATTACTAAGTTATTTTTCATAGTGAAAGCAATTTTACTAGGGTAAAATTGGACTTACATGGTGTACTTGGTCCATCTAATAGTAAAATGTTAGATGACAAAAAATTGGTGTAACACTTACCCAAAGAATTTGCCAAATTTCATGGGATCATGGTTGACATCTTGTGCTTAAAATAAAATGAATCAATAATTCAATTCAATTTTCATTAATTCTCTTTGTATTCACTAACTATAAATATGAACATAACATACTGTTAATATAGTTGTGTTGAGTTTACATATTTTTATTATTTCGAAATATAAATGTCAAAGAATCAAATAAAGAAAGTATCATAATTAAAATATATATATTGTTTATTTAAATAAAATTAGTGGATATCACTTTGATTAAAGTTATATTAGAGAAATATATACTCAAAAAAAATTGTAATTATAAGCAAATAACATAATAGTTGTATTAGTGTCGAGCCCTGCTAGCACAAAGAGTTGAGTATGGGCCTCCTCAACAAGGCGACCTATGATCAAACCTCAAGCAGGGAGGAGGTGTTGTGCCATGTGTAAGGGGAGGAGATCAATGACCTATATGCCCCTATGTCATGGCCCTATACTTGTGTTAGTCTTTCAACCAACTTATAGCAGGTGTGGCACTACCGTACTTTTTCTTTTCATAATACTCAAGAATGTAGACTATGCCTAACTCAACACTTTCAATTATTGATCTTCCAGTGTTCTTCAATAATGCAGCGGAATATAAAACAACCTGAGTGGAATATTTTATTATTTTTTTTATGGAAAAAAAAAATAATTTGAATTTGGTCAAAATCCTTTATTTGTAAATAATAAATAAATACATGATTTATTTATTATTTTAAGAACATGGTTGAGTAGTAATTAAATAAATAATGATTTATTCAATTATTTCTAAATGACTTAGTCAAATTTAACAAGGAATATTATTTAAATAATGTTTAAAATAATTATTCCTAGAAAATAATAAGATGAATAATGATTTGTCTAATTAATTTCCTTGTTTTGGGTTAAATATGACTAGGAATATTAATTAAACTGTGGTTTAATTAATTATCCCTTTAGGAAAATCAAACAAATAAAGATTTATTCAATTATTCTTCATGGGGTTTCCTGTTTAGATCATAAAGAACTTAATAAATTATGGATTACTAAGTTATTTTTCATAGTGAAAGTAACTTTGCTAGGGTAAAATTGGTCTTACATGGTGTACTTTGGTCCATCTAATAGTAACAAGTTAGATGACCAAAAATTGGTGTAACACTTATCCAAAGAATTTGCCAAATTTCATGGGATCATGGTTGACATCTTGTGATTAAAATAAAATGAATCAATAATTCAATTCAATTTTCATTAATTCTCTTTGTATTCACTAATTGTAAATATGAACATAACATATCGTTAATATAATGGTGTTGAGTTTACATATTTTTATTATTTCGAAATATAAATGTTAAAGAAACAAATAAAGAAAGTATTCTAATTAAAAATATATATATTATTTATTTAAATAAAATTAGTGGATATCACTTTTGATTAAAGTTAGATTAGAGAAATATATACTCAAAAAAAATTGTAATTATAACCAAATAACATAATAGTTGTATTAGTGTCGAGTCCCGCTAGCACAAGGAGTGAGTATGGGCCTCCTCAACAAGGCGACCTAGGATCAAACCTCAAGCGGGGGGGTGTGTTGTGCCATGTGTAAGGGGAGGAGAACGACGACTTAGATGCCCCTGTGTCATGGCCCTATACTTGTGGTAGTCTTTCAACCAACTTATAGCAGGTGTGGCACTACCATACTATTTATTTTCGTAATACCTGGTATGTAGGCTATTAACTCAACACTTTCAATTATTAATCTTCCAGTGTTCTTCAATTATGCAGCGGAATATAAAAAAACATTAAATATCAAACATCAATCCATAGGAACGCCCTTACATTCAAGGGAGGGGAAACTCCCTGATTATAAGTTTGCCCGATGTTATATTTCAATAAGTGTGTACAATTTACAATAATTATACAACCCAAGTTTGTGTAAACGTGACACTCCTTTCCAGGTGTGCGTGTACCTTGGTCTATTCTTAACATCTTCCCAACAGCCCAAACAATTAACAAGGATCCCAAAAATCCACTTAGAACATATTTGTTGATGTTTGCACGAATTCCTATTCAAGTGGGTCACTCGAGTCACAAACGCCCTCGGCACCCTAAATGACTTTCTAAACATGGGTCACCGGGGTGACGGTCTATACGCATTTCATGAATGTGTTCAAGTCATTTTCGACGCGACTCGACCTTGTTGAACACCTTTCGTGCCTTCAAAAATTATTCCACACAAACATGACTTAACCGCGTTGTGACACATTGTTGACCTGACTCAACCCAATGCCCTGCGGATGCCCTGAAACATTGTTCTGCACGCAGATTGACCCAACTCAACCCGACACCCTGCAGATGCCCTGAAACATTTTTTCTGCACGCAGTTTGGCCCGACTCAACCCAACACCTTACAGATGCCCTGAAACACTATTCTACATGCAGATTGACCCGACTCGACCCAAGCTACACATCCTTTGTTGCGGTCTAAGTTTTTCTCCACCTTCGACCCTGCTCAAACTTCTCAAATGTTCTATGCTTGCCAAAGGTGATCAACAAGTTTTTGATGCACTTGTTGCTTGTCCTCCTCTCATTAAATCACACGCTCACCTTTATATATGCTTGCCCATGCGTAATACCTCTATGGTTGGGGCTCGACCCACATGTGAGGTTGACCTACAAACACCCATGAAGCCCACGGCTACCATGTAACATTTTTTCCATTACATCAGCTTGCCACCATGGCAGCCTATAAATTGTCCACCAACACTTAGCCCTTTTTTAACATTTTTTTTCTTATCGCTCCTAAACATTGCACGATCACCATAATAACGTCGCATAATAGCTGAATTTTGTTTTGTCGCTTTCGTCCGCTGGTGCCCCCATCCAACTACACGTATTAGTTTTTGTCGCTTTACCGACCTTCGTTCGTCACATGACCACCAAGTCGGGCGTTGGCACGACAAGGCGCGCTCATCTCACTTGCCCATCACAGCTCCATCTCGTGGACGTTACACCCTGGGTCGCGACTCCTCAGGCCACAGGTAAATCCTAAAGAATAAGTGACAACTTGAAAAAAAAACATAATGGTTATATAAGCTCAAATAATGATGCATTTTTAAAGTAAATAAATACATAAAGTTATAGATGATTATATGAAATTGTATAGTAATAAATTTTAAGAATCTAATTGTAAATACCAACATAACATAGCATTAATAAAGTTAAAAACCCTTGCAATTCCTCAATTTTATTGGGGATCTTAAAATAAAACAAATCATTAATTCAAAGTAATTTGTATTAATTAATTCTTTATATTGTAAATATCAACATAACATAACATCAATATTGTTGTGTTAATTTAACATATATTTATTATTTAGAAATATACATATTAAAGAATCAAATAAAGAAAATAGCTTATATATATAGTAGATATTCCTATATTATTTATATATATTGTAAATTATATTAAAATAATATAAATAATATTATATTGCATTATTACATATAATAATATAATAATAACATAAGTTATCCCTATTAAATTTATATTAAATAGAGAAAATAAATAAACAATATTAGTTTTATCCTTTTTAAATAAAGAAAATAAAATTACTAATAAAATTACTAATAACAAACTAGTAATTATTACAATAAGGAACTACTTTTCCAAGCTGGAAGTATGGCAAGATGTAACACCCCACACTGAATAAGTAAATATTCACTTCTACTAAAAACAACCTTTGCAAACTCTAGGTTAAAGAAGGATTGATATAATGTTAGACACAAATATTTATTTTATTTTTATTAAATTAACAAAATTAGTTATATTCAGCTAAGGAATTACTGGAAGGTGAAAATGCGAAATGAGGATTTGTCTATCAGACAATTAATGGATAGTTACTCATCTCCCTAGGGATAAATACCTCAGTTGGGAAAATAAATCTAAGATGGTATGAGAGGAACATGAGGAAAACAAGAAATAGGAGAAGACAAATTATTACCTCAACAATGTTGCTGAGGTAAGGCAGGATGTTTCCATATAGAAATTATTGAGTTGGGTCTCGCCAATGGAGTTTATGTATAGACATGTGAGTCTGTGAAATTTTTGAGCAAGAAATTCTCAAGCTGGTTGGGGCCAATGGATTTTTTTTGTAGACATGGGTGTTCTGTGTTCGAGAAAGACTACTCTGAAAGGAAACAAGCTTGAGGGGAGCTCTTGTGGAACACCGTGCTGAATGGTTGGGAGGAGCATTTTCAACTCCTTAGTGATTTCCCATGGAAACCTAACTGAATCTGAATAGATAATTATTTTCATGTATTTCTGTAAAATTGTCTCTATAACTGACTTTTCTGCAACTATTTCTGTAATATTTTTTTTGGTAGATTATTTATGTGAATTTCATGGTTGACTAGATGAAAGAAAAAACAAGATCTGTTGAAATATGTTATTCAATTAGACATTTTTTCAGTAAAGGAATCCATTATTTGTGCCTAAGATGGTGGCTATGTTATGTGTCTTAGTCTAAACCATGATAATACTTCTTAATAATGGAATTTGACATATGTTGAGAATCATAATGGAATTTTGTGTTTATATGCACGTGTAGGTTTTGAAAATAGAATTTTAATATGCAAGGCAAAGAACCTAGGAATTATCAATAACAGTGGTAGATGGATGTGAATAGTAAATCAGATTGGAACAATATTCTCAGAGTAAATTTGGGTTAGTTCCTGGAACCAACTAAATTAATAGCACCCTAGGAACAATCTCTAGTTCCAAGTGAGAATGGACTACATTAATAGTATACAATAATAGTTAACCTTAGTGCAGGCAACCATTATTTTCCATAAAATAGAAGTAAAACCCAATTTAAAAGGAAAGATTGCATAAATATATCTATCTATATACAAGCAAAGAAATTATATATAAGTAAAACAATCCTAGTCTCTATAGTTCGCAGGAAAGATGAAATACACAAACTACAAGAAGGGGAAACTGAGAAAGGATATTTACATGGTTAACAAAACATGGTTTTCATAATTTATGATGATGAAAATAAATTCATGAGAGAGCCATATAACCAACTGAAAATTTATGGTACAATTAAATAAATGTGTATTTACAGTTATGATTGACATCGAAATAATTCACCATGAGATTAACTTCAGAGCCAAAAGCAATTGAATTGAGAAAGCAACCATAATGAGTAACAAGCTTCGCATCCTCATAACATGTACACTATAAATGTTGACTGAATTATGATTTGTATAACACCAGTAATATAAATATCTTTTATTCACTAAATTCAATAAAATAATATAAAGTAACCATAACCTCGGGTCAAAAAGAGGACTGGTTGTAGGTCATTGGAAAATATATATAAATACATTACAGCTAATCACCAAAGATAGGGAGAGCCCGACCCAACAAATAACATTCATAAATTAAAAAAAATGCGTCAACAATTGCTAAAATGTGAAATAATAAAATGATAACAAGGATGAGAGGTCTTATAGTCTAGAATCGAAAGAAATTATAGGAAATGTATAACTTTTCGGTCAAACCCTAAGGGATCTAAAAAATTCCATGAGTAATAAACCATTAATAATTCAAACTTTCAATGCCTCACTAAGCCAGGGTTTGGAGCAACCCTAAGGAAGAAGTGTTATGTGAACTTCGAACAAATTTGGAAACCTTGATATGGTTTGATCCGTAATGGGAAACATGCATCATACAAAAGAGGTGAAAGTTAATGGTGGAACATGGATATGATCTTCCAAATTCGTGATGTCCCAGAATAGTTGTGTCAAGGTTCTCACCTACAAACAAGATAAAATGTGATTGAACTTAGCACAGAATAGTTGTGTGTGTCCTCTAGATATTAATCAACACAAAATCGATTAATAGAAGAGAGGAAGTTACCTATGTAAGTGCCCTGGTATACACAGACTCCAACAACGCTGTCAAGGGGAAATCAAACCCAACAAATGAAGGTTTATTAAACATAACTTACTAAAAAGGTGGCGAGAGAAGCTCAGTAAAATGATAAGATGTATAATTTAAATAAGTTGATTGGATCCCTAACCAGTTGTGAAAGATTACATTTCCCTCTTGAGCTTGGGAAGAAATCTTAAATGATGAAAACCCTTATAGTACCTGTGGAGTTGCTGGTGTAAGGCTTGGATCAGGGTGCAACCCATTTTAGCTCCATCAATATTTTGGAAAAAAAAAATAGAAAACCTTCCGCGCTAGAATGATCTAAGGTGAATAATAAATGGCATAAAATTTAAGTGATATCCTAGAACAGGTTGGAAAAAAATTACTAATATAAATTATTGGTAATTATGTTTAAATGGGAAATTTACCTAGCTTAATGCACAACTGAAAATCCCATGGATGAAAAACACCTTGAAAAATGAATTTCCTCCAACTGCAAAGTCATGAATGGATTGAAGAAACACTGAAGGGAGAGAGAGGCAGTTACTAGGTAACTCCTCTTCCCATCAAGACCCCTTGATCCCAACCCTAGGATCCCATCCATCAGAGTAGCCAACGTGTGGCATCAGGATAGTACCACCAAGGTAGAACCCAAAAACTGGACTTCGAGAGGGATTGAATGACCCAAATTCCAAAGTCATATTGTAATTTAGAAATTTTCCCATGTCATAAAATAAGTTAGCAAGCACATAACTAGAAAATATAACCCCTAGGCACGATCAAATATAAAAGTAAAAATGTTATAAATTAAGTCGATCGGTAACACTCCGCTCGTATCCTATCATGTATTAACTTTATAACCCAAATACTCAGGTACTATATAAAATGATAAGAGCATAAATCAGTACAATGATGCCTAGCATAATCATACTCTGTACACTCAGCCAAAATTAGTTTTGAAATCAAAGGATGTATGATTTGAAGTCAAATAATTTTGATGTTGGATCTCGGTAATTATAAGGTCAAATTTAAATGTGTGTGTGTGTGTGTGTGTGTTAATAGGTTGCACCTTGGGGACATTACAAGTGGTAAGATAGCTATAGGCTCAATAGGGAGGCCTATGGGCCAACCTGGAGTTGAAAATTTTAATAATTTACTGATGATATTACATAGAACAAAGAGATTAAGATGGTAGTAAGGGAAGAATCACCTGTTAAATCCTTGCTCATATTTAGAAGGTGACTTAGTCTTGGTTTATGATATCAAGCATGATAAGTTGGTTGTTGGTAAATTCGAGCCTATGTGGCATGAACCCTACACCGTAAAACCTATATTGGAAAAAGGGGCCTATGGTGACATCGGATACAACTAAATACAAAAAGTAATATCGATGATAATCAAGGTGATGCAACAATGGTGTATGATTCAACGCATGTTTGAGTGCATCAAAAGTTTTTTGAGCAACTTCATCCCATGTAAATGAGATTCCTTGTTTCAACAGTCGAGTAAAAGCTTCAATTATCTCAGCATAGTTCGAGATGAATCAATGTAAAAAAATTCCTTTCCCTTGAAAACATTGGAGTTGGTGCCAGTCAAGAAAAATTTTAAGGGTGGAATACTATCTTGAAGTTTAGAAACCTTGGAGAATCTTACTAGTCCCTAATATGCAAATTGTAAATTTTTTGGTGATATTTTTGTATAAATAATTGGATTTCCAATGATTTTATACCAAAAGGTAAAATAATGGTGTACTCTAAAATTTTCGCGAATCATTTTAGAAAAAAACAGAAATTGGCGAATCTTCTTTTTGGAAAAAGCATGGAAAACTACCCACCTGCGAATATTAGCCCCTAAAATTTTCCATGGACTGCAAGTTGGAAGGAGGAGGAAAATTCAGAATAGCCTCTACATTAAGTGGATCAACATGAATGGCTTCTTTTAATATGAAAAATCCCAATAATCAACTAGATTGTACAAACAAAAAACATATGTGAGGATTCAAGTGTATATTGTAATGGCAATGTATGATAAAGATAGCTCTCAAATCCATTGGATGATCTTCACTTTTTAGTGAATAATTTGGTAAGTCATCCAAATAGGGTTGTACAATATGCTTGATATCGTGAAAACTGTAAGACGTGGCCCGTTGAAAGGTTGCCTACATTCTTTAGTCCAAATGGGAGTTTTCGATACGAAAAATTTCCCCATGGACAAGTGAACGTAGTTTTATGCTGATCGACAAGGAGTATGTTGTTTTGGTTTTATCCAGAAAATCCATCCATGAAATAAAATGTTTCATTTATGTCACAATCGTTAATTATTTGGTCGATATAGGGTATAGGATAGTTGTATTTGGTACAATCCTTATTAATATCCCTATAATCGACGCATACTCTAATGGTCCCTTGTTTTTTGTTAACAGGAACAATATTGGAAACCCAATCATTCAAGGGAACAAGATATATAAAACATGTTTTAAGAAGTTTTTCACCTTAGCTTCGATAGTATTAGCCTTTCGAGGATGCACTAAACATCATATTTGTCTAACAGGTTTAGCATCCAAGTAATAATTAATTTTGTTAACAACGATACTTGGGTCAATTCTTAGCATTTCCTCATAAGACCAGGCAAAAATGTTGGGAAAATCTTGAAATAGGGCTTTGTATGTTTGAATTTATTCAAGTGAACATGAAGCACCTATGAGAATTTTCTCGATAATTTCATATTTGACTGAGATATTAATTGGGATAGTTGTAGCTATATTTCCTAAATTATTTTTAGATTCAGATTGAATAATTGATATAGGGAATTCAGGATTATCTACGATCTTAGATGAAAATATGATAGAAAGATAATTATTGATTTTCTCAAGGTTGGGAAGAAAATATGAACAATGATGATAATCATCCCATGGAATTTCATCCAAATTCATACTTGCAATGATACTTTCACCACTTGGAAACACATTATTGAAAGGATTAGGAAATGATATTGGTTCTAGCCGAGATAACTGAGAATAATCGTCAACGATCACATTTGCTCGATCATTTTCAAAGGGTGGTGGGTCAGAAAACGATTGAACTTCCTGATAAGATAATATGAATGTGATTAAAGGAATCTCATTGCCATACATGGTCAATTCATATTCTGAAGGCTCAATCCAAGGATTGCAATATTATACAGTGATTGATGAGATCACATTGACCTGGGAAAAATTAGAAGAAACGTTTGGTGGAGGAAGTGAAAAAGTTCCCATCAATGATGAATCCTTTAACAAACTGACAACAATTACTTCTACGACAAAAATATCTTTGTAAGAAGTAATTATTTTACCCACAAAAGGTACACTACTTATAGAGTTAGGGTCATAAGTATAATAAGATAACTGGTCCACTTTCACTATTCTTCCTTGATGAATAAATAATATCATACAAAAAAGTGATGAGACCACTGCAAACATAACATAGGTCCAACATCGACCCAATAACAGATTGTAATCATGTGGGAATCAATAACTTCTACCTCAATTGAAATCATTTTAAATTCTAACTCTATCAGTAGATCATTCAAAATCCCATAAGGATGAAAACCTCTTCTATCAAGAATTTTAGAGTGGTAGGAGATAGATTTATAGTTGGATAACCCAAGGATTTCCAACAAGAAATATAAATAATACACGTAGAGGCTCCTTCATCAATTATTTTATGAAAAACTTATTTGATTTTGACAAAAACCAGTAATTGGAATGCCAGTTGACGTGGGAGTCTAGGTATTTGACTTTAAATAAAGAAAACTATAATATTAGAGTCTTGAGGATCAATTTCTCTAATAGCTGACAATAGTAACTTCATTTCTGCTGGACATGTTTGTAGCACTTTAAGAGCCGACATTGCTAAAGGGGACATTTCTAGGTCTTCAATAATGTTGTAGTTCTGAGTAGCTCTAGCATGTGGGTTAAAATTTGACTTCCGAACAATACCTTTGGGAGGCAGATGGATCACCATGTCAGAGTTTGGTTTCTCAATCTATAAAGGTTCACAAGAATTGGGGGAATTTTGAGGTCTAAAGTGGGCCTCCTATGGAAATTATAAAATAATAGTGGAAATAGTAAAATAATATTAGATTACATCATCTAATTTTAGAAGGAAAAAAGAAAAACTACTTTTTCAACTCATATTTTCAACTTATCTCCCTATGGGTTTACTCAAATTTCAAGTGGGAACACTCGTTGGATGCAAAATTTGATTCCTCACCCAAGGAGAACCCATGTTGCATACTTTTTATGGACCTTGCTACATGAAAAATGAGAAATGCATGAAAAAACATGATTGCAATCATGTTTTTTCATGTATTTCTCATTTTTTGTGTAACATGGTCCATCGAAAGTATGCAATATGGGTACTCCTTGGGGTAGGAATAAAATTTTGCATCCAAGAGTACTCCTGCTCGAAATTTGAGTAAAACCTTATGGAAATAAGTTGAAAATACAAGTTAAAAAATTAGTTTTATTATTTTATTATTTTTTAATCTTTTTACTTTTTTACCCAAAAATAATGAATCATATCCAATGGTTGACATCATCATCTTGAATCCTATTGGTTCTGATAAATTTTATTTTGGTTGTACATTTTTCTTAGGAGGCCCACTTTAGACCTAAAAATTTCTCTGATGAGAGGGAATTGATGTGAAAGGTTGACTAGATGGAATAACATTGTTTCCATTTTCTATAGGCCCCTTAGATCCATAATATTTAGATATTGTTGCTATATAAACCTGTGAATACATCATCATGATATCTATCGATGTGGATGAAGGGGATGGATTATGTGAAACCATTTTACTGTCTTGAGAAGGGAAATAATCCTTCAAAATAGAAGGTGTAGGAGAATGGTTTATGTATTTACTAATCTCTACTCGATGTGGGAATTACTTTGTCTAATGATCTTCATTACAGATCATACAAGGATAACTAGGTTTCTTTTTCTCATGAGAAGTTTCATTTTTGGTTGATTTCTCCTTTTTAGAATAATTTTTCTTTGCTTTACGTTTCCCCTTATTTTAACCTTTGGGTTTTTAATTCTTGCTAGTAGATTATTCTACGACATTAATTTCGAAAGTAACTTCAAGAGAAATGTTTTCAATGTGTCAATATTTTATAGCCAAACTCAGATTGTTTTTAGAATTATTCTTAGATGATTTATGGTTTCACTTTTGTCTAACAAAACCAGTTACACCATCAGCTGTGTGAGATCCTATAGGACTTGAATTTGGTTGATTTGAAATTGTTGGGCGAGGTAGATTTGGGATCTTTTCGTACAAAGTGCCAGATTTTGTATAGATAAGGTCTAGGTATTGGGCACAAGAAATTACTTTCTCTTCCGTCACAACACCTCCTTTAAAAATATCTTTGTAATATCAGGAAGTAATGATTTAGTGAACCATTCAACTAATACTTGGCCTGGAATATAAACTTTGTCTAAATGACGCCTATGTCTGCATTCATGTATATGATCTAAAGTGTATATATATTTCGATTGTTTTAGTGAAGTCAAAAGTTCAGTGCTAGTATCATATTGAATTGGTAGTTGAAATGTGTCAAAAATGTAGTCGCTAAAGAGTTGAAATTATGGAAAGAGGCATGTTGTAACTCAATGTACCATTTTGTTTCTAAATGTGTTAAAGTTTGTTGGAAAAGGAATAATCTGATAGAATCATAAATTAATGAATTTGAAGTGAGGAGCTCCATCATTAGACAAATTTTAAGGGGTTAATGGTCATCTTTTTTCCTTCTTAGATCTCTTTTTCTTGCATTTTTATTATTATTTGGTTTTATGATGCTAGTATAGGTGGTGATTAAGGCTAACATACTCTGAGTGCCTAATATGAGGTTGAGTGCAGAAAACCATGAATTATAGCATTTTTATAAGGATTTTATCATCAAGACTTCAAGGAGACAGCAAGGAGAAATTATCGAAGGATTTTCCACCCTCCTTAACTCTCAAAGGCATTCAAACGATCCCAAAGATTCTCTCCAGCAATTCAAATTCCAAAGGCAGCCAAAGGATCCCCAAGGATTATCTCCAGCAATTCAAGTTCCAAAGGCAACTAAGCAATTCAAAGAGGAGTGCAATCAATATTTTTTTACTTGAATTCAAGTGGACTCAATCACTATTTTCTAGGGAGATTTTGGTAGCTGCCCTATAGAATAAATAGAGTAAAGCTAGAGCTAGGAAGGGTCGGAACTTTGTTGCAAGCTATTGAGATTTTTGTTATTTTACTCAGTGATCAAACTTTCATAAATGTATGAGGCTATTCTTTTATGTATGAGCAGACTAAATTAATTTTTATAATTTAATTTTCAGAGATATAGGCTCATGGGTTAGGGCCCAATCCATGTGCCTCAGCATATCTGTTGTATTTTTTCTCTACTTTCTGTCATTTCATCAGTTCTTCTTCTGATAATTTTGTTTATGTTTCAATTTGATGTTTAGTTTTGCTTTTAGTGTGCTGTTGTAGGTTTCATTTGCTTGTGAGTAATAGAATAGAGGGGAAAAACCAAAAAAATTGTGGATCAAGACCCCCTTCTCATCTCTATCAATAGAGCTCAAGGAGGGTGAACCTTCCCAGAGACCCAAAAACTGACTTCTATTCACTGTTTCTGAGATTAAAAGTGGAGATGCATTACCATTTTCCAGTCATCCTTTGCACGGTATTTTTACGCATTTGTCTATTTATTTTCACATAAGTTAGCAGGTTGATTTTAGGAATTATTGTTAAAACCCCAGAGCAGCTCCGTGGTGCATCCCCGCTTCATTCTCCATCTCTTTCTTCATAATATGCACATTGCTGTTACACCCTCCATTTCCGCTTTTTCCCACTCATTCTCATTACCGCACCCACCTTTTATCCCTAAAAAAAATTGAAATATCCATCCCGCCTTATTTCTTTGTTCTTATTGGTCACGGTTGCCTTACCCTTTTTAAAGCAAAATTCTTGAAAACCATTGAAATTCGACCTCCACATTTCCTCTTCGAAACTCCCACTACCATACTTCACAAATCGCAAATCACACTTTGTAACCTTTTCCCTTTTTCTTTTAAGACTTACCACTCCAATGTCAATTGCGATAACTCCGCCGCATCGCACATTGCAAATCACATTTTTTCTTCGGTTCTCATTAACACTTACTGCTCCAACTGCTGATTACGATAATCCTCTATGCTCCGCCACATCGCAAATCACATTTCACAACCTTTTCCCTTTTATTTTAAGACTTACTACTCCCGACGCTGATTGCGATATTGTCATCGCACTTCGCCACTAGTCCTACCACCATGTCACCCCGTCGGAAATCACATTTCGCAACCTTTTCCCTTTTATTTTAATACTTACCACTCCCAACGTCGATTGCGATATTCCCCGTACTCCACCACATCGCAAATCTCAAATCACATTTTCTACCCCGTCACATTTCGCACTTCACAACTTCTACCCCATCGCATTTCGTATTTCGCTCCTACTCCCGAACATCACTTCCACTACCCCTCCGTCTTTGCGATATTGCGATTGCGATATCACATATTGCATATCGCACTGCCAGCCCTCCATCGCAACTCTGTCGTCGCACTTGTTAAATCATTCTACTCCAAAGCATTTTTGCGCCATAATAAATCTTTAATAAGGTTTAAACCTGCTCTTTCCACCTCTAAGCCTTGTTTCATGCGTTGAGCCATCCATTAGCACCTTTAGCTCATTTTCCTCCAAACTGCAAGCCACACTTTGTCAATTTTATTTTATCATGAATAGTTGCATGGTTATAAGCATGATAGCATGGTAAATAGATCAAAGGATAAGTAAGGTGTGTTTAGTTAATTGGCCTAGCTAGGCGCAACTTAGTTTAGTTTCTTTTCAATCATTTCCTTTTGTAGATTAAATTAGTTTCCTTTCTATCATTTCCTTTCTGCACATTAAGTTAGTATCATTTCCATCATTTCCTTTCTGCCAATTAAGTTAGTTTCCTTTCTTTCATTTCCTTCCAACAATTTACTTTTCAGTTTTTATCATAGTTTAAGAAATTGCACCCTTTCGTAAAGTAGAAGAGGATGACATGAACATAATGCATTTGTTGTGTATATAGCATTGTCACCTCCAATTTTTTATGAACCTTGGGTTGATAAAGTAAAGTAAGGTAGACCCTGGGAGTTGGAGCACTCTTGGTGCAATACCAGGGCTCACCACTTTTTGGCGTCATTGCCGAGGAGTTTTCTAGTAGATGTTTTGATTTTGTTTTAGCATTCTTTTCTACTTTCCTTTCTTTTCATGTCATTTTAGAAATATTGAAAAAATACAAAAATATCTGGTTTTCATGCCTCGTAGGAGTAGGAATACTCAAAGACAAATCTTACCTAAAACCCCCACATCACCTCCTAGCCACCCTTTACTCTTCTTCGATGGAAGTGAGACTGAACTTCCTATAGGAGAGCCTTCTGAATAATCTGAGGAACCTATCGGGGAAGAAGAAGAAGGCCTTCATCCAACTGAGGGACCTGCTTCACCTATCTTAACCATGGTTGGGATCCAGAGAGCCTTTCTCATAAGAGAGGTAGATGGGGAAACTAAGATGAAAAATATTAGCCCCTCAGCTCTTCCACACTTCCATGGACTTAACTCTGAGGATCCTGACACATTCATGTTTGAATTTTTTGTTGTTTGTAGGACTTATGAGTACACTTCTAATGATCAGAAGTTGAAGCTATTCCCATCCACCCTTAAGGATGTATCCTTGCACTGGTTCATGGGTCTGCCTAGGGATAGCATCACTACCTAGGCACAGATGGAAGATAATTTCATAAGCAAATAAAAATACTACTATAGGTCCAAGGAAACTAAGGATGAGATCTTTAGGATGACTCTAGGGCTAGATGAATCCCTAGAGGACTATGAAGAGAGGTTTCAATTGAACTATAAGAGATCCAACTGCACTGATCTTAATCCTCACTCACTTAAACTTGTACTTCTTCGAGGGATCAAAGAAGAGATGATAAAACATTGAATATGCTATCATGAGGAGATATCTACCAACAACCCTAGGAAACAATCAAAACTATCTTCCAGAACCATTCTAGGGCATTTAGGAAGAAGGGAAGAGCTAGCCAAAGTACATCAAATACCCCTTCCTCTTCCACCTCCATCAAACATGAGATTTGGAATATGTTGGAGGAATTCAAGAGTGACACGTTGCACACCCTTGCTTTTCAAATGTACACAATTGAGGTCAAAAGAAACTAAGAGGAAGCAGAGAGAGCCATGGCCATATTTTTTCCTAGATGTACTCGGAAGCACCCAAGAAATGAATTTCCACTGAATGTCATAAAGTTTGCTTAATTTGTGACAAAAATAATGCCACAGAAAAGTTTCCCTCCTTACCTAGACTTAAGGTTGTATATCAAGGTGGGGAAGCAATTCCAGAGTAACTTTGTTTCATCAACTAGAGAAGGCCTCAAGGCCCTCGGCCATATCAAAAAGGTATGCAAGGTGCACCTTAATCTTACTATCACAACAATCAGAGTGCACCCATGTAACCTTCGTACACCCCCACTCATCCATCCTGGTGTACACCTCCTATTTGGCCTTACAACCCTTCATATCATCCTCGGCTAGTAAACCAACCATTCTAGCAGTATGTTCCATAATAGCCTCAGTGGAGCAATCCATCCCAAGGGTGGAGGCCGCAACAAAATAAACCACATGTTCTAATTCCTCCACCCCGACCTCAACCTCATCTTATTCATGCTGCTCCACCTAGGCTACCTATACCTGCACAAACCAATCTGAACCCGAACAACAGACAGGCATAGCAGGCTCCTAGTGGGGAAACATCCTATCCATATTATGATTTGGAGATACAAGAGGTTAATCTCAGGTTGGGAAGAGTACTGCTAGAAAACCATCCTCCATATCCACCTATAGAGGTTGAGAAGGAAAAGGGAGAAGGTAACACTCATATCCAACAACCTCCTTTTCCTGAGCACTTGATCCACCCTAGTCAACACACCCCAGAGGAGACTGAACTGTTGGGAGAATTGGAAAATTTTTGTGTAAAGATACCACTTCTCCAAGCCATTAAGGAAGTCCCTATATACAATAGGCTCATCAAATAAAAGTGTTTCAAGAAACCTAGGAGAAGGAAGAGAGATACCCCCACCATCAATGTGGTAGGAAAATTATCTGATCTAATGTTGGGGAGTGTGATATTTCCAAAGTACCTTGACCCTGGTATTCTAGTTGTTGATGTGCATATAGATGGTGTCATAGTCCCCAACACTCTGATTGATCTAGGGGATGCCATAAATGTCATGACCAAGGAAACTATGTTGAAACTCTATCTCCAAGGGACTTTGAGGAAAACCACAATAGTTCTGCAACTTGCAGATTGGTCCATAGTAACTCTGGAAGGAATTGTTGAGGATTTTATAGTTACCATTGACTCTTGGGAGTATCTTGTAGATTTATTGGTCCTGTAACCAAAAAACAAGTTTAATGGTTTTCCTCTCATATTAGGGAGAACTTAGTTAGCCACTGCAAATTCTTATATTAGTTGTCGGGTCGGAAACATGACTATCAAAAATGGGCCTTTGTCTAAATAGTTAGTGTTATATCCTCTAGCCCAACCTTCCATTAATCATGATCCCCCTATATGGTTGGAGGATGAAGAAGATGAGTTATATAACACTTCCCCTATGTGTACCATATATGTTATTCTTAGAGGGGGGTAGCTTGATGAAGATGAGCTCATCAACCATGCCATTCAAAACTAGTCCTCCACTAACATTCCTCTCAAAACCTTAGTCAAAGAGTCTGAAATCCAACCTTATATGGAAGTGAACTCAGTTCAACCTCTGAATCCAGCAAGGCTATTGAGTTTGGCCCGTCCAAATCTCTGAAAATCAACCCAAACCTCTCGAATGAAGAAAAGAAGCAGTTATGCCAGCTTTTGAAAGAGACTCTAGATGCACTTGCTTGGGATTACAAGGACATGAAATGGGTGCATCCTTCAGTGTGAAAACATCGTATTTACATCAAAGAAGGAGGCAAGCCTATGAGACAACCCCAAAGAAGGATGACCCAGCTCTGAAGGAGATAATCAAAGAAGAGTTGCATAAACTATTGAATGCAGGGTTCATATATCCTATATCCGACAATGAGTGGGTATATCCTCTTGTCCTAGTCCCAAAGAAGAATGGGAAGTGGCGAATTTGTGTTGACTATCAAGAAATTAACAAAGCCACAAAGAAAGACCATTTCCCTTTGCCCTTTATAGACCAAGTCCTGGATGGCCTTTCAGGGAAGAAGTTATTTTCCTTCTTAGATGGGTTCAGTGGGTACAATTGGATTTAAATCAGCCCTGAAGACCAGGATAAGACTACTTTCACCTACCCTTGGGGTACCTTCGCTTATATAGTCCTACCCTTTGGGTTGTGCAATGCCCCAGCTACCTTCCAAAGAGTTTTTCTGAGCATATTTTCTGAGTTAGCCCATGACTCTATTGAAATATACATGGATGATTTCACACCATATGGAGATGAATTCCAGGAAGCTCTCTCCAATTTGGGTAAATTACTAAGAAGGTGCATTGATATGGATCTCTCCTTGAGCCTAAAAATGTGTGAATTCCCGAAGAAATTAGGGGTTGTATTAGGACACGCCATATCCCAAGCTGGAATACAGTTAAGCCTGAAAAAAATCACTATCATCAAACTGGTACCTTCTCCTCAAAAGCAGAAATATGTCAGGATTTTCTTAGGCTTAGTTGGTTACTATAGAAGGTTCATCAAAGATTTCAGAAAGATGGCTTCACCATTATTTGGGTTATTACCCAAGGATTCTGAGTTTATTTGGTCTAGTCCTTGTCAAGAGGATTTCGAGCTCATTAAGGGAAAGATGACTACTGCCCCCATCCTTTGATGTCCAAATTGGACTATTCCTTTCCACATCCACACTGATGCATCCGCCAAAGTGGTAGGGGTAGCATTATGAAAATTAGAGGACAAAATCCATTATGCCATTTATTTCATCAGCAAGAACTTTTCCAAGGTTGAGCTGAATTATACTGTCATTAAGAAGGAGATGTTAGCCATTGTCCATGCCTTGAACAAATTCAAGAATTATGTAACTAGATGTCAGACCTTTTTTCACATTGACCATGCAGCCATCAAGTATTTAATGAACAAACCAGATGTTAATGATAGGATAATTAGATGGTTGTTACTTTTGCAGAAATTTGATTTGACTATTGTTGATAAACCTGGAAAGGAGAATCTTGTTGCAGAGCTCTCCCTGCAGGTGAAGAAGGAATGGTGGATGACCAACTGCCAGATGAGAATCTCTTTGCTATATCAGCACTCTCACCATGGTTTGTTGATATAGCCAACTACTTGGTTGCTGGGATAATCCCTCCTAATTTTTCATTCAGGGAGAGCAGAAGATTCATCAGAAAAGGTGCCCCTTTCACATGGATTGGGGGAAACCTTTTCAAGCTAGGCCCTAATAAAATGCTACAGAGATGTGTAAGGGAGGAATAATTTTTCAATATCATATCTGCATTTCATGACAGCCCATGTGGAGGCCACTTTGCGGCAAAGAGAACTGCTTACAAATTTTTGTAGGCAGGATACTATTATCCTACCCTTCACTAAGATTTTAGAAGATACACCGACAGGTGTGACCAGTGCCAAAGGATGGAGAAACCCACACAAATGAATGAGATGCCTTTGCACCCCCAGGTGTCTCTTGAGCCATTTGACAAATTGGGCATGGACTTTTTTGGACCTATCAATCCACCATCTGGACAAAAGAAGTATATCATAGTCTGCACTGATTACCTGAAAAAGTGGGCTGAAACAAAAGTAGTGAAGGTAGCAACCGAGGAGAAAGAAGCATAATTTCTTAGAGATAATATGTTTTACAAGTTTGGGTACCCCAAAGAAATAATCAATGATCAAGGAGCACAATTCACCTCTCACCTCATTGAGAATATTTTGAGGAAGCACAAGATTAATAATAAAACTTCTAGTGCCTATCACCCTCATGCGAATGGCCAAGTAGAAGTAAGTAACAAAGCTTTAGAGAGAATATTGACCAAGGTTGTGAGCAGCAGTAGAAAATATTGGTCAGACAGATTGGTAGAAGCTACTTGGGCCTACAACACAACTTGGAAGACAACAACATGATTCACTCCTTATGAACTAGTCTATGGTAAGCAGGCTCTACTTTCAGTTGAGTTTGAATTCAATACTTTAACAATGGCAGCTAAATTAAATATAGATCTATCAAATGCCCAAAAAGAGAGGTTGTCTCAACTAAATGGATTGGATCAGTTCAGAATGTAAGCACTTCTTCACATGGAGGTAGTTCAGTTGCAAAGGAAGGTTTGGCATGACAAGAACATGAAAGAAAATACCTTCCAACAAGGATATTGGGTGTTGTTGTATGATTCAAGGTTTAAATATTTCAAAGGCAAGGTGATGACAAGATGGTTGGAACCTTACACAATGGAAAATGTTTTGATAATGGTACAGTTCAAATCAAAACCATAGATGAGGAAGGAATCCCCTTGCTTGTTAATGGTCATAGAATTAAAATTTACAAGAATCCTTTGTCAAGGGAAGAGTTCATGAATTCAATAAGTAGAGAGATGCATGTGATGGGAAACTCCATAGTTTCCCACACCTCCTGAACAAAAAAAAAAAAAAAAAAAAAAAAGAGTAGAGAGAGATAGAGAGATCCATGGGGGAGAACCTCTCTGAGGCACCCAAGGCAAGCTTGTGGGTTGAAAACCTTGATGGAGGCAGCTCACTTGCTCTAAAAAAAAAATTAAAAAAAAAAAGAGAATAAATATCCATGGGTGAAAACCTCTCTGAGGCACCCAAGGCAAGTTTGTGGGTTGAAAACCTCCATGGAGGTAGCCCATTTTCTTTAAAAAAACAAAAAAACAAAAAGATAAAAAATATATATATATATACATCTGCATCTTTGTGTTTTTTGTGTTTGTTTTTTTGCAGGTTATTAATGGTTTTTGGAAACACGGGGAAGAATTCATCTTCTTTTCCCTTCTTCTATTTTACCATCCATCCCATCATTCACTCCATTAATTTTCATAAACTTCCTCCATCACCTCCATAGACCACATTCCTCCATTCCTGAGCACAATGTCGCAAGGAAAGAAGAATGCAGACTGCTACAGACATCAAGGAATTCCTACAGTGCAAAAATATTTTCATGAACAGCAAGAAAAAACAAAGAGAGGAGTTGATAAAGCAGACCCCGAGAAATACAAGAGTTCCACCCATGGCATCTGGAGCACCCCTACGCAACATCTATAATGGGAATAAATAGCAAGAAATATCAGTAGCTCACTCAGATATTTTCTCATTTAGCAAGATGTTCACTCAAAAAACAGGAAAATAAGGAAGAATGCAGGATATAAGAGGCTTGTCTCCAAATTCCAGCTCCTACAAACACCTTGACAGCAACTTGTAAGCTCAGGTATAGCCCCTCACCCCTCGCTATGCATTCATAATGGTCAGAAATAATTAAATTTGCAGACTAAGAGCTTAAGAGGAAAAAAGGTGGCCAAGTAACTTGGCCACCACTGTGAAGTATGACTGGAAAAAATAGAAGTACACGCCACCTGGGCCAGCAAAAAAAAAAAATTTAAATCAATTGAAGTTGAGGAGGATGAGAGGATGAGACACGCAATATCAACCAGTTAACAAGAAAAGGGTCCAACTGTCTATAATAGAGACTGGAGCTTAGTCGCGTTACATAAGTGCTTCAAAAAAAAAAAAAATTAGTTGCACAATCTAATAATAAAGAGGGCCTATCTCATCCAAACCAGTAAATTGGAAATTTTTAAAGGGAGAAATACTGACAGAAGCCCACAGAGCAACAATAGTGAGCTTCAACTATGTATTTTGGGACAACATGAAAAAACACCAGCAGAACAACGTCACCCTACCCATGACCTAGTCCTCTTTCGTAAATATGAGGAGGAAATCTTTCATAGCAACCAACCCAAACAAGGAAGAATTCCACTTCTAGCCTTAGAGAAGAAGGAGAGGAACCAGAAGAAGAACTAGAAGAAGAATAAGAACCAGCAGAGGAATAAGAACCAAAAGAAGAAGAATCATAAGAGGAACAAGAAGAACCAGAGGAAGAACAGGAAGAGACAAAGGGCCAAGGAAAAATGGAAGAGATGGCAATAGAATTCATAGAGGTAGCATAAAATGAGCAAGAAGCAGACTCACAACATAGCACCACATTTCCTCAAGACAAAGAGGTACTTGCCACCTTAGCTCCTATGAGCACAAAGAGAAAAAGGTAGACCTCTATGTATTTCAGAGCTAACTATAGTCAGAGGATAATTTATAGAGAGCCAGAAACTCCTCCCACGAGCCTGAGTATCATGGAATAATCACCAAGGGAGGAGGAAAGAATCGAAGAAACAGTTCTGAAGGAGCAACTGCAAAAGGCACAGGCAGAGAATGTAGCACTGAAGGAGCAATTGCAGCAAAAATGGTAGTAAGTAGCCACCATGGTAGACTTATATATATAATCCCTTCAGCATTGATCCCCTTCTGACTCATATTTTGTGTACCTCAAGGAGCAATGGCTTCTATTTCAAATCAAAACTCTAGCCTCCCATGGATCACTACCTTTCCAATATTATAGGAAATTCATGGATTTCTACAAGCAAGCTAACATGGCTGATCAGACAAAAATGGCATAGTTTTATGTGCATAACCCTGTGCTGACAAATCTGGATACTTGGGACCCTAATTCCACAATGGGGGATATGCAACTAATGGTTCTCACATCTTGGATGACGAATGAGGACATTAGAGCAAAAGAGATATGGAGGGTCATGGGAAGAAGAAATAGAGAACCCTTTTATATTAGACCATAATTGTTCAGCCCAAGAGGAGTCATCCTTAATTATCGAGAGATTGAAAGGGACCCTGCACTAGTTGAAAGCTACCTTCAAACTCAAATGTAGGTAATAGGCCACTTTGATGATGTTTCTAGGTAGATTGAAGATGAGGGAATTATGGCTAGCTAGAGGAGATGGAATAACCTCCCTCACAGCCTCAAGAACAGGGATTACCATACTCCAGAAATACTGAGGGGTGCATTGGAAAGGGAACCATTATACAAGAGGGCCATGCAGGCCAAAAAGATCCAATGATTAGGACTAAAGCTCAGTCCACCTTTGCTGCTGGGGTTGAATGATGAAAAGGACACATATGCACAAGATAGAGAATGGGAGAATGCAAAAAAGAATAATGGTTTTTACCCCCTTGGAGAAACTCCCACGCTTCTTCCTCAGGAAATCAGAGGGGGCTTTCAAATCCTTGAAGTAAATGCAGGAGGAGGATTAGTTGCTCAGAGGATGAGCAACCATTTAGTAGGGGGGTGAGGTTGAGCTCCATCATTAGACATATTTGGAGGGGTTAATGGTCACCTTTTTTCCTTCTTAGATCTCGTTTTCTTGAATTTTTATTATTATTTGGTTTTATGATGCTAGTATAGCTGGTGATTAAGGCTAACATACTCTGAGTGCCTAATATGAGGTTGAGTGCATAAAATCATGAATTATTAGCATTTTTCTAAGGATTTTATCATCAAGACTTGGAGGAGACAACAAGGAGAAATTATAGGAGGATTTTCCACCCTCCTTAACTTTCAAAGGCAACCAAAGGATCCCAAATATTCTCTCTAGCAATTCGAATTCCAAAGGCAGCCAAAGGATCCCCAAGGATTCTCTCCAGCAATTCGAGTTCTAGAGGAAGCCAAGCAAATCAAAGAGGAGTGCACTCAATCTTTGTTTACTTGGAGTCAAGTGGATTCAATCACTATTTTATAGGGAGTTGTTGGTAGCTACCCTGTAGAATAAATAGGGCAAAGCTAGAGCTAGGAAGGGTCAGAAATTTGTTGCAAGATATAGAGCTTTTTATTATTTTACTCAGTGATCAAACTTTCAGAAATGTATGAGGCTATTATTTTATGAAATGAGAAAACTGATTTCATTTTACTGATTTAAGTTTCATAGATCTAGGCTCGTGGGTTAGGGCCAAATCCATGTGCCTCAGCCTCTTTGTTGTATTTTTTATCTTCTTTCTATCATTTCATTAGTTTCGCATCTGATAATTTCGTTTATGTTTCAAGTTGTTGTTTATTTTTTCTTTCAATGTGTTGTTGTAGGTTCATTTTCTTGTGATTAATATAACAGAGGAGAAAAAAAAATTGTGGATCAAGACCCCCTTCTCATCTCTGTCAATAGAGCTCGAGGAGGTCGAACCTTCCCACAGACCCAAAAACTGACTTCTGTTCACTGTTTCTGAGATTAAAAGTGGAGTTGCATTACCATTTTCTAGTCTTCCTTTGCATGGTATTGGTACGCATTTGTCTATTATTTGCGCATAAATTATCAGGTTGATTGTAGGAATTATTGCTAAAACCCCAGAGAAGCTTCGTGGTGCCTCCCTGCTTCATTCTCCATCTCTGTCTTCACAATCTGCGCACTGTTGTTATGCCCTCCATTTCCGCTTTTTCCCACTTATTCTCACTACCACACCCACCTTATATCCCTAAAAACACTTAAAATATCTAGCTCGCCTTATTCCTTTGTTCTTATTGGTCATGGTTGCCTTACCCTTTTTAACGCAAAACGCTTGAAAACCATTGAAATTTGACCTCTACCTTTCCTCATCGAAACTCCAACTACCGTACTTCGCAAATCAAAAATCGCACTTCACGACCTTTTCCCTTTTTATTTTGATACTTACCACTCCAACGCCGATTGCAATAACTCTACCGCATCGCACATCGCAAATCACTTCTTTTTTTCGATTCCCATTAACACTTATAGCTCGAACTGTCAATTGTGATAATCCTTCGTGATCCGCCACATCGTAAATCACAAATCCCATTCCACAACCTTTTCCATTTTCTTTTAAGACTTACCACTCTCAAGCCGATTGTAATATTGTCATTACACTCTGCCACCATTCCTACCACCACATCACCCGTCATAAATCGCATTTTGCAACCTTTTCCCTTTTCTTTTAAGACTTACCACTCCTGACGCTGATTGCGATATTCTCTGTACTCTGCCACATCACAAATCGAAAATCGCATTTTTTACCCCGTCGCATTTCGCACTTCGAAACTTCTACCCCATCACATTTCACATTTCTCTCCTGCTCTCAAACATCACTTCTGCTACCCCTCCGGCTTTGCGATATTTTGTTTGTGATATATCATATCGCATATTGCACTGTCATCCCTCCATCGTAACTCTACCATCGCACTTGTTAAATCATTATGCTCCAAAGCATTTTTGCGCCATAATAAAGCTTTAATAAGGTTTAAACCCGCTCTTTCCACCTCTAAGACTTGTTTCATGTGTTGATCTCTCCATTAGCACCAACCCATTTTCCTCCAAACTGCAAGCCACACTTTGTCAAGTTTAGTTTATCATGAATAGTTGCATGGTTAGAAGCATGATAACATGGTAAATAGATCAGAGGATAAGTAGGGTGTCTTTAGCTTATTGGCCTAGCTATATGCAACTTAGTTTAGTTTCTTTTCGGTAATTTCCTTTTGTAGATTAAATTAGTTTCATTTCTGTCATTTCCTTTCTGTACATTAAATTAGTTTCATTTCCATCATTTCCTTTCTGCAAATTAAGTTAGTTTCCTTTCTGTAATTTCCTTCCAACAATTTATTATTTTATTTTAATCATAGTTTAAGAAATAGCACCCTTTCGTAAAGCAAAAGAGGATGAAATGAATAGAATGCATCTATTGTGTAGATAGCACTGTCACCTCCAAGTTTGTACGAACCCCGGGTTGATAAAGTAAAGTAGGGCAGCCCCTGGGAGTTGCAGCACTCTTTGTGAAATACTAGGGCTCACAATGAAGCACACCATAGATGATATGTCATAACATGATTTGATGGGTCCTCTCTTGATTTACCATCAAATTTTGATATATCACTTGGAAACTTAGTAGGAATTGGAAGCCAAAATGGAAAATAATAGATAGGATCATGCATAACTTGGGAAAAATATGTAAAATATAGAGTTGCGATGAATGGTAACTGTCAGTTGAAGTCTTATTTTTGAAGCAGAATCAATAGCATAGTCTCCATTTTATCAAGCTCCAAGTCCAACTAGGAAAACACCTGAAGTTTATCATATTCAACTGCAAATTTATGACTACATGGAAACACTGGATCAGAGGGCAAAACACAAGGTAAATTATCCTCTCCAAAATGAAAATGAAGATATTTTTCATGAAGAATTCCATTTAACTGATACCATTCCTAAGAAAGAACAAGGAATAGTAGATGCTTTGAAACAAGATATACATGAGTTATAAATATTAAACAAGCATCTCAAGGAAGAAAATGAGGCAATAAAAATATAAAATGAAATTTTGAGGGCTCAAGATGATAGCATGTTGTTGAAATTATGCCACTAGTATAAGAAAATCAAGAGGCTCAAGGAAAAAAAAAATATGAATCAAGAACAAAATCAAAGGACTGCAAGGAAGGATCTTAATGAGGAAGCCAAGACTAGCACTCAATGTTAAGAGTCATAAGGGATCTACTAGTTTGGATGTCCTAATCCAAACTTTAGAACAATTCAGTAAACAAAATATTTTTCCAATTTTGAAGTTTTGTTGCATGAGGACATGCAAAATATTCGGTGTGGGGGAGTGTTGAGATCCTGAATTATCCTCTTTTTGACACTACCTTTCCTTCATCTCCATCTTTTCTATCATAATTTTGTTACATTTTCAAGTTATAAGGTCACTTCATAGATGCTCAGATATAATTAAAAGGTATCAATCATTTGAAGTTTATAATCTTTAGTTTCTTTGTGAAACTTAATGCAAAACATTTCTATAGCTACTGAATTGCACTAATTTTGCAGCTAACCAGATATTTTGTAGCCAGTTTCATGGTTAGAAAAGTGCCAACATGTTCGAAGGAGAATAAAGAATATAGGTAGATGACAAAAGGTGATCATATCGACATCCGCCTATTACATTGAACTGGAAATTCATAGGGTTCAAGAAATATGATGGTCAAACTAAAAGTCAACACTAGTTATAATACTCCAGCTTTGCACATAATTTGAAGGTAGATCATGGCACCACCAAGTGAGCATGGGATTGAAGGAGGAAATTTTTGAATCAAAATCCATGATTTGAAAAATCTAAATCTTCTCATGATTTTCTCTTCTCGTAGAAAATCATGAGAAGCATGATTCTTATTTTAATTTAATTACTTATTTGTCAAAAATAAACTAGATTTTCGACTTATATCTCTTCAAACTATTATTTAAAATGGGATCATAAATAGCCTTGGAGTGAGACAATGAAGAATCCTTAAGCATTGTGATAATTTTTTATTGTAAAACTTATGCTTTTAATACAATTAATTTGTTCCTCTTTATGATTAAATTCTTGAGTAAATAATGTGTGATTGAAGTGCCTTAATTCTTACACTCGATAGGAGGGCCCGTGAAGGGTTGTACGTTAATTTAATTGTTGATTCAATTTTATTTTATCAATAGTGTTTCTTATTTGTAAATCCTTAGATGCTCTCTGTCAATGTTTTATTGCATGACATAGTTTATTTGACATTGCTTTGTTTACACAGGTTAAGTGCTTTGTCATAAATCAAAAATATCAAAATCATATCTTTATTTAGTTTATTTATTTCGTTTAATCTGCTTAGTCTCAGATTTTCACAAGTTTAATGATCACAATTCATCACACACACACACCAATAATCTATCAAGGCTTTTATTTGAATTCAATTCATCTCTTTTTCAGATTTTTTATTTGAAGTAGTCTTTGATTTAGTATAATAGATAGAATTATATTTCAATTTCACTCATACAATAGCTTTCATTTTAATTCAATAGATTAAATTTCAATTCTCTTCTCTAAGAATTGTTTGTAAATTGAATTTCAATTTGTTCATTGTAATATTCCTAAAGGAAATATAAAATTATAAACAAAGCATACATAGTGTAAATATGCACAAAAATTGCACATGAATCAGACACCAAAAATTGAGCCAAAAATTACGCTACTCTAAGCCATTTTATTTTAAAATCATGCAGTTACAATATGGTGTTTGGAAAGTGTGTACGTGGGCTTGACCAAGGCAAGCTAGAAAATCCCAAGTGATAAAATAAAATCCCCAATTATTGTTGGTTAATCTCTTTATGGATCTGTGCTACTTTACCCAGTAAACTGCATTATTGGTTGCACAAAATAGTTTCTAGGACCTCCTCCAGTGCTCAAAAAATTATGAGAAATTAACCTCGGGCTCTCCTCTAATAACCCACAAAAACCCACGACATAATTGGCCAAGTTTTCACCTTGGAATTTCGTCCCAATTTCCCCTAGCTCCTCGATCTACTGGGTATTTTGACCCACCTATAAATGTTGCTTCCAAAGGTCCCAAAAATGGCTGAGAAATTTAGCAAAGCTCCCATCCAGACTTCCCCCACAAGCGCAGCCCCAAATTCCTCCTCCTCCTTGTGTCCCACGTGTGGCATGAAATAGGATTGTGCATGCCCACAAAATATCTATGTAAGATGCTCCAAAATCACGTTGAAATGCCCTCGAATCAACTTGAAAATGATGGATACTCCCTCCTAGGGATAACTCTTGTGGTCCACTGAAAGAAGGGTGATACTCTCTCCTGAAAATTTATTGTTCTCAAGAGCACATGCGGACTTGGCCTCCAACTCAAGCGTACTAGTCAAGGTGAGAGTTTGAATGATCGAAAGATGCCCAAAATCAATTCCTCCTCATATTTTGTCATTGTGCCTCCCATTTTCCCATATAGGGCCCAGCCATCTAATTCCTCCTCCTTTCCCTCCAAGAAATGTGTATTTCCAAGAGGGTGGGTCATATTTCATCCTTGGGGTGGCTCCCACCATCCACTAAACATTTGGTCTTCTGTTTTTCTGTTTTCTCCTAATTCGGCCCCTTTCCTTCGCTCCAAATACTCAAGTGGGGTCCCATAACCCAATTTTCCTAAGTGTAATTGAAAAATATGACAAAATTGGAAAAATTGATATTTCCCCTTAGCAATATTTCTAAGTGGGAATATCGTAGTCCTCCTTGCCAAAATTTTGCTTGTAGGTAATTTTAAAATGGAATATATATATTTATTTTAAAATTTGATAAAAAAAATTATTTTATTTTTAATTATCATTGGTCTATAAAATGAATTTTGGATTTCCTACAGTAGTATACAGATTCTACAAAGGTTTTATTGACAAATATTATTGTTTTTATTGAATTGTTTGTCAAATACTTAGCTAAGCTTAGTGGCCTCCAAGTGTGTAATTGTTATCTAAAATCATCCACCTTCACCATCATCTTGATTTTATAAATCCCATATACTTTCAAGAATCTACAAAATGTAGGTAATAATTTATAAAAAAAGAAATTAATTATGTGTAAAATATGTTCTTAATTTATATAACTATTTTGTTTAATTAATAAATAAGTACACACTCATAATTTTATGGAGCTAAGTCAAAATTATCTACATGTAATGTAATAGAAACTACATATCATGGAAGCACACTTAACATAGTAGCCTAGTTGATGTTGAAATTCTTAATTCACAAGAATCATAATTCATTTTTTAGTTTTTAATTTGCATGAAATATAAGTGAATGTAAGAAACAAATAAACTTTTGGATGGAACAATAAAGTAATCATTTTTTGCATAATACTTGTAATCCATGGACCTTGGTACAAATATTTCGATTGCATACATCACTAGGGTATCATAATAATTTTATGAGTAGTTCTTATATCACTCATAGTTTTGCTTCATTTAGTTCTGTGTAGATCAACTACACAAATCATTAATATAATTCAGATAAATTCATACATAAATTGAATTAAATTCTTTTGTAATCACTTGGTTTAGGCTAATATTTAATTAATATCTTTTTGAAAAATTGTATGGTATGGACTATGCTGCTATGTAGGCTTGTTATATATTTATATGGTTATTAAAGTAATATTATTTTATTTTATTTTATAATATTATATTAATATAGCAATAGTTATATTTCAAACTATAACATAATTAACATATAATATAATAATAGCATATGGTTATTCTTAATAATAGTTATTTATCTTTCAATATTATATTATTCGCTATATATATATATATATATATATATATATATATATATATATATATATATATATATATATGTTTACGTCGTAAGGCGTTCTTCTTTGAAAACAACTCCCCCAGCTGCCACCATGTACTGGTCTACACCATTAGATCTAATGCTAGACGATTGAATAATTTTAGCCATTAGATTCCATCACCGACTTTGTAATTTTCAACCAACTCAATTTATTCCATATGATCCAAATGGTTTCAGCCATGACTACCACTTTCAGAGTTTCTACCTAATTCCTTCTAATCCCTTTCAGCCATTTTCGATTTCATTCTTTTCCTTCTAAGGACAATGAAGGCAGAAGAGTTAGTGTCATGGATTTTGATGCCCTAGAAAATTACATAACTTTGGGTGTCTAAGCTATCTAAGGTAAAATCTCAATAATTTTTGGATCAATTTCTAAACACACCATGTCCCCACCTTCCAAATAAATCCTAATCCTTTTGTTTCTATTACTATTATTGTTATTATCATAGAATCCAAAACTTGGGTCCTGTTGTAGTATTACAACAACCCCCCATTTTTCTAAGTAAAATAGTATAGAAAGAAAAATGGGGACCCTTTTAAAATTTAGAATTAAATTCATTTTATTAGAAATAGAACTTAGAATTGGATTTTATTATATTAAATTTTTTTTCTTAAAAAACATAATAAAATCATAAAAAGCGCTCTAAGGAACCCATAAAGGCTAAAAGTACAAGAAGCGGGAACTAAATCGTCAAAGTGTAAATCGCTGAAATGAAAAATGCAGATATGCGAAATTGTGAAACATCGATATGAGAAATTGTGAATTATGTCATGTAATGGATACCGATATCACAAACTATCATCTGACATATGTCGATATCGCATTCTGACATCCAACAGAAAAGTCATCGCAATATTTCATTTTCACATGTCGCACATTGCTACGAAATGCCGAAACTCACTAATCATGAAAAGGTTGATTTACAGATCCCAATAAGACAATGACTGTCAGACTCACATGAATCCCATGCTATCAATTTAATGATAATTTGGGTGTTTTTATGATCTCGAGGTTTGCAATAGATTTTATAATTATTTCAGATTTAATACCGAGGATTCCCATTATGCATGAGTTAAATTGATACAACAGTTAATAGCATTTGACGTGATCTCATCTTACACTCTATGGTTTTCTTTCAACAGGTTAATTCTGGAAACTTAGGCATAAAAGGATGTAAAGGTTGATTAAATCATGAAGGAAGTCTGCCACCCCACCTCAGTTAGTTGTTCAACAAGAGGAAAACAATGAGATGGATTCTTTAATGTCAAACACAACATGCAACCCAAAAATTGGTTCCTCAAGCTGGGAAGGGATCTATAAGCTGTTTGAGAACAAAAATCCACCAATAATTTTGAACAGAAAATATGTAGTTGATGATTCTACATCCACGGATTTAGACTCATGGTATGATGCAGCGAACTCTTTTCTGCACAGAATTGCTACACATCCTAAAATGTTGTCATAGACTGACTTAGTAAAATGGGTGTGGATCATGTGGGCATTCGAGATAGATAGTTTTCTACTAGAAACAGAACAGTTATTAGTTCTCTCAGGCCTCAAATTTGAAAGATATGTATAAATTTCCTGAGCCCCATAAGAGATATGACAACTATTTTGTTCAATAATTCATGCGAGAGAATTAACACCCTGCAAATGTAATCAATGATTGGAGAAATTATCCTAATCTCCATAAACATGATGATAAGGGTATGTACTCGGTAGTTTCTCTTAAAATCCATTTCTCACAAATTCTTGCAATGATGTGTCATCTTTTCGGGTCTGCAAATATAACCAAGTTTAAGGAAGATTGGACATCCCTGATAGAAGCAGCCTTTGACGGCTATATTCTTGATTGGGCTAATATTATGTCTAATAATTTGATTAGATGTATCACTGTCTATAGAGAAAATAGTAATATTTCATCCAATACAGTCACTCCTTTTTATATGAGTTCTTTTATCCTAGATGTCTATTTTTCTATTGAATTTTCGTCATTAGGATGGAAATGGACCAGATAATTCAAAAATCCCATATTTGTATAGTTAGAATTCCTGTGGGAATCAAAATACCACTCTCATATGTTTAAAATATGTAATGATATATTGCTCCCAGTTTCAAGTCATTTTCAAAAGAAAAATCTTTAGAGTCACCCATGAAGCCAATAGAAGTTTCAAGCCTATATGAAGGTGGTTCGGTGAAGAATTTTACACATACATCCAAATTTTTGTATTTCATTCTTACCCTCATGTCCTACCCTTCTATATACCAAATAAATTATTGGCTAAGGAAATTTATTATCAGACTGTAGGTAATGGGTTGACTAAAATTATGAAAGATGCCAAAAAGAAAATTTGGCCAACTTTTCCTATTTCATGTGGGTCATATACTCTCGACAATTTCAAGCATTCCTGTCTTGAAATTGATTGATTAAAACCATTCAATTTCCTAATTGTACCCAACAGAAGTTATGATTATGGTGCTTCTATAGAAATAACAAATCAATTTAATTTGTGGGCATTTACAAGAGAGCCTGATAAACTTGACTATGTGTTTGATTCAATCCTAGAATTCTCAAGGGTTCATCATATAGAAACTGTAAGGTTCAGTCCGGAAGAGTTGATACAATTCAAAAAATATATAGAACAGAGGAATTATCATTTTCCAGACTACATGTTCCACAGGTCAATACCATAACAAATTTTGATTCCTACAGTTCAAGTGCTAGAACTAGAACAAATTCTGGTTCCGATTCCTCTAGTTCAAGTACCAGTACCAGTATCAAAACCATAAATCAGGGATATTCCACAGGAGGAGAGTTTTAATCAATACTGGGAAAGTTTTGAAAAATCATTATTTGATACTAATACTCCTGCTGATCAGAGTGCTATTTTGATAGAAACTCTTCTTACTGAAGATTGTATAAAAAAATTAATTCATATAGGTAAATAAAGTGTTCAACAAGTTTCCTCTTATCTAAATGACTCTAAAGATCAAGGAGAAATTCGAGAAATCTCATTTACTGCAAAGGTTTCCAAAATTTCTCTTCAGCAAAATCAGACACTAAAGATTAATGATACAAAGGAGAAACAAGAAGAAACATCGGCCTAAGACATGGAGATCATCCTTGCTTTTCCAACAACAGAAATAATACTGAAGATTGAGGAAATACCTCCATTGGATGTATTTTACATTCCAAAGCATAAATTTGTTGTATCCAGGTCAAAGAAGAAACAAAAGATCGAAGATTCTCCAGAAATTCCTATGGACACAACATCAATGCAAGTTCTCTAGAAAGGAACTCAATAAACTCCAGGAAAAGAACTTAGAAGATTATCTTAGTTTGTAGGTGCTTATGCAGATGCAAATATTCATAAGGTAGCAGAGATTTATTCATTAATTATGGATAAGGATCAGAAAATTTCTCAAATGGAGCAAAGTTTCTTTAATGAAAAACAAAGGATAGAGAAAGAGTTGCAATCAAGTATTAATAATTTGAAACTAGAGTTTGAAGGTCTCAAACTCAAACTCAAAAATGAAATTAAAGAGAAGGATCTAGTATTCCATCAATTACAGCAAAACATTCAAAAGCTCCAAGATAATCCAGAACTTAATGATGTAAAGAAAGAAGCAACAGAACTAGAAGCATTGCTGGTAAATCAACAGACAATTTTATATCCAAAGTACAAACAAATTCAAGAGAAAATTAAAATAAGTGATCAGTTAGTCACTCAAATTTCTGATTTGAGGATTTATTATGAAGAAGTTGACAATAAAGTGTCAAAGTATATAGATTGGTAAGACACTGTGCAGGGAAGAGCGGCCGATCTTTCTCATCTTGAAGAATCAATCAAAGATATAATATTTGGAGACTGGGAAATGAAAATGAAAAGTACAAAATTAGCTATCATCAGAGCTAAAAATATGTCCTCCAGCATCTCCGAGTATATAAAATATTCTCTTCTACAAGATAATATTATCTAGTAAATACCAAAAGACATTATGTTGGAAGTCAGTCTTTTGAAACAATATTGGCAAGAAACATCAAGTAGAAAAGCTCTTGACATTGAAAACTTGACAAAGGTAAATATTGAGATTTACTGATATTTTTTTATCAAACCTTGCAGGAAATCGAGAGTGTTGAGGTGTCTTTCCAATGCAACACTTCAGCTTCTTCTAGCACTTAATGATGCAAGATTCACGGGCCAGGTGAGAATGCAGCCAATGCATCCCCCCCAGCTTGAATATATGATCAAAGTCTTCTAGCTCAAGGAACAGCTAGAGAGTGGATCCAAGAAGCAGTCTTGAGACTGTTATAACTTATGCATTTTAATTTCCTAGTTTTTTTCTTATAGTTTAGATTAGATTAAGAAGACTTATAAGTTCACAATTATTCTATTTTTGTAATATTAATTAGTATTTAAACCCCTTTCATGCATTTAGAAAGGGATCCAGATTTTTGAGAAGGACCCTTTTGGAACTTACGCTATTTTTGAATAGAAGTATCTAATTGAAAGTCTGAGCCCATAGGTTATCTTTTTAGAACTAACATATGATGCAACATGTACTATTATCTGTGTATTAATCGTTTTATGTTTATGATATTTTAGCAAACTTGTTTCTATCTATTTGTCTCTTTCTAATAAGCATTGAAATGATATATATTCTTATTACTATTGATAAAATGTATTGAATGATATGCAGTTAGACAAGTGACTTAGAGATTTTTTATATGATTAATGTTCTTAATTAACTAAATCAATTACATTGATTTAGTTTCTTTAATGTTCTTACATTCATTTAGTATGCAAATGATCTATATTATTTCATGCTTATGAAATATTACTCTGTAATCATATAAATCAGTCCATCCCAGGAAGTAGTTAGTTTTATTTATGTTATCATTAGAATTGATCACCCTATTTGTGTTGATTTTATTTCATTTTTTTATAAACTCTTTTCTTATATGGGAAACTAGTCCTTATATCCCCAGTTGGACCCACCATTTTAACGGAAAAGGAGTTTCTTTAAACTCCCAACCGGGTGGAATCCCTAATGTTGAGGAAGCCACTCTCCAGCCTACAGGGGCAACGAGTTTAATGGCATTGGTAGTACTGATATTTCCTCCTAGGTAGTCTTGCAATGGCTTCTCGTCCATGAAATTAACAGTCTAGAGCTTCTACAATTGGGATTGTTGCATGTATTCAGTATGCTTGAAATGGGGATTTCTAATAAATAAAACAAGGCATTTGAGAGTATAGGGACTACCCTTCTTGGATATGTAGTTCATGTCAATATTGGAAAGGACTCTATAGTCTTCCCCGAAGTGGAAGTCCTCTCCCATGACCTTGATGCTCTCTGAGTCTCCTCGGATTATGTAATCACGCAATACATAGAGAGGATCCATATTTGTAGTTCAGTGATAAAAATTTGACTTCTAGGCCTCTGATTTTAGAGTTATTTCCTAATTATTCTAATTATTAATACCATGAAGGTGTTTCTAAATCTGGAGTGGAGAAACAAATGATGAAAGTGGTCTGCCTCATCCCAAAGTCATTTGATGGGGTTTTTAGGGGGCGCATGAGGGCTAGCAGGGGCAACGAGTTCAATGGAATTGGTAGTACTGATATTTCCTTCTAGGTATTCTTACAATAGCTTCCTGTCCATGAAATTGAAAGTCTAGAGCTTCTGCAATTGGGCGTTTTGCATGTATTTTGTGTGCTTGAGATGAGGATTTCTAAGAAAGAAAATGAGGCATTCCAAAGTATAGAGACTACCCTGCTTGGATATGTAGTTCATGTCAATATTGGAATGGAATATGTACTCTTCCCCAAAGTGGTAGTCCTCTCCCATGACCTTGATGCTCTCCAAGTTTCCTCTGATTGCGTAATTGCGCAATACAAAGAGAGTAATATATAATTTGACTTCCAGACCTCTGATTTTAGAGTTCTTATCTAATGATTCTAATTCTTAATACCATGTGGGTGTTGGGAAATATGGACTGGACAAAGAAACGATGAAATAAGAAAAGAAAGTTACATATACCTCTCTACTCTTTGAATGAGACCACTTTCTTGGGTTACCTTTTTTTCATTTAAAAAAAAGAATGGTGATTTTTTATGGATAAAATAGGTTTTATTCTATTTATTTTACTTGATACTATTTTATTCATGGACTATCTCCCTTTGTATTTGGGGAGATTTCATATACAATATTATTTGATTATAAGAAATCCAGACTAGAATTTTTAAACCAAGACAGACAGATAAACCCACTGTGACTTTTCTTATCATATTCATCGCAAGTCCATTCAAAAATGAAAAGAGGAATATGGAATGTTGCATTGCTACCTCGAAGTTATGTAAAGGCTCCAATGTTTCCTATTGCAATTTTTCTCAATGTCTGTTATTTCTGCAAAGCGATAATTGAGCCATGGGGGACATCTACATGTACAGGGCTGTTATAATGATCATACCATGTTTTTTGTACATAAATAGATTGTATATCCCAAATTTTTAAGCCTTGAAGGTCATTGCAATCATAAGAATATAGAAATCAAAGAAATATATTGTACTGCATCTAATAGGTGAAATTTTCAACTATGTCAATTGATGAACTACCAACAAGATCAAGGTTGTGGCAAACCCAAAAAAAGGAAACTTGCAAATTTTAAGCCAACAACAACCCCTACTCCTGAAGCTGACAACCTGTCTCCCTCAAGGACCAGTTCCTCCTCTTCTTGATCAGGCAATACTTCCTCAACAATTCACTTAATTGCATCATTTCTATACCCCCAACAATCTATTTATGTTATTGTTCCCTTAGCAACATGGGCTCTTTATTTATTTCCAAGAGTCTAACATCAAATGAAATTTCGATGAGACGTGAACAAATATGGGACGAACCTTCCAACTTGCAACTTGCAAGAATTGAAAGTGTTGCCCATTTTATATGTAGTATATTAAAAGCTCTCTGGTCTTAGAAGCCTTTGAAAATTTATGCTTCCCAATCCCATTCTCTACTCCAAAAAATCTTGAACTTAGTATGCAAATTGACTATTTTTTCCCCATTACATAGACTTTAGATCTACATGCCCAAATTTCATATCTTCCATTCATCATTATAGATATTCATTTTTATACATATAATGTACTTTTTCAATTCAAATATAAACATCCAGATATCAAATATTGCAAAATCTCTGCACTTTTCTTCTTCGGTTGTTTTGTGCATAAATTTCCCTTTCTCGCCCTTTGTTCTTTTTTGTTGAAGGCTTAAGTTTTTAACACTTTCACCTACTTGGATATTGCAAGGCACATTTTACTGTTTTTAATTTTTTTATACTTTTCTATGGTTAGTGTTCAAATTGTGAAATCTAACACTGTTGAGATTATAACTCCCATATATTACATTTGTGGAAAATGTTGGTTGAAGCTACATCTTACCAAGGAAATTGAAAGACTTTCCTATATGAACAACCTTGATAAAGCCATAGGTTTGATTGGACTACATTTTTTGAATAATCTGATGTTTCATATCGGTGAATGTAAAATAGAATGTAAAATGCCAAAATAGAGTTAGGAAAAGTTGAATTTACTATTTGAAAGCCAAATTGTCATCCCTTGTACCTAATGAGCCTTCTTCATTGAATATTTTCTTGAATGGCATTTTGTTTACTAATTTTTATCATTCAATGATTTCTTATATGTCAGGAATCTTCTCTATTTTATGACTTACGGCGTTTCCTTTGCAACATCTCGTGCAATTACTAGTAATAGTACTAACCATATATAGTATATATTAAACTTAAATATATTGTAATTATATAATTATAATAACTATAAACACAAATATATATTTACATTAATAAATAGTTAATATTAATATATATTTAATAGTATACTAATAATCATACATATGATTAATTAATCATTATTATTCAACATAGTTATATATAAGAGTAGTCTTTAAGTGTGATTTTTTGGAAAGTTTTTTGGTTTAGTTTATCAAATTTGTTTATAAATCTACAAAGATTCAATGAAATCACAATTTCAGTGGTAAACGCTTCACAATCGAATTTCCACAAGGGGGGTTTTTGAGGGTGATGAATCCATATATGCATTCAAAAAAACATTTTAAACAACATAAATCAAGATTTTTCCATAACTGTTTTCATTGGATTCTGGTCAAAATTTTGAGAATATGGGTCAATAATAATGAATAAAATCATTATCAATTAACACTTTATTATAATAAATTTTCTTTAATTTTAAAAATAAATAAATATTTTCTAAAATTTTTGAAATTTAAATTTAATAAAAATTATTTTAATGATTTAGGTTTGATGCATTTCCAACCCCTAATGAGGTTCATCATTTTCATATTTTTCCTGATGATGACCCTCACTAGGGGTTTGAGTAGTCGACCCTAAATCATTGATGTGACCCCTAATGAGGTGCATCATCATCATCTTTGTCCTGATGATGAACCTCACTAGGGGTTCAAAACACGTCAACCCTAAATCATTGATGTGATTTGAATTATCCAGAAGAGTTGTTTAAATCATGAATAAAAGAAGCCTCCATTTTGAGAATTTATTTCAATTTCACTACTTATAGTGGTATGCATTTCGAGTTGTCTTTAATGTGACTTTTTGAAAAGTCTTACGATTTATTTTTCCGATCAAATTTCTCTAAAATCCAGCAGGAATTCATTGAAATCACAATTTTGATGGCTAGAATATGCACAATTGAAGTGCCCTAGGGGTTTTTCAGGGTCTTGAATCCATATATATAGTCAAAAAACTAGTTTAAATACCACAAATCAAAAATTCACCTCAATTGTTTCCACCGGATTTTGGCCATAAAATCCACCAGAAACTCTAAAAAGTCGCATTAAAGAAAACGCCTATGCATTTTGTCAAAGGATTTGAACATTGATGTGATTTATCTGAGAGAGTTTCTTAAATCATGAATAACAAAAGCCTCCATTTTGAGAATGTATTTTAATGTCATCGATTATAGTGTTATGCATTTTGTCAAAGGATTTGTTCAAAAAAATTTGTTCATTAATGGAACTTATGAAATAGTTATATCTTATGTAACAATGCTAATCAGTTTGATCGAAATTACCATTTTCCAAAAATTCTAATTCCAATTAAAAAAATAACAGTATTTTTTGTGTATCTCAACAATTCTCGGAATCTTTACATGATTTTATTATTAAAAAAATTATAAAATGTTTTTTTAAATAAAATTTATATAAAATATTGAATACTTATATTATTCTCAATAGTTTATTTATATGATTTATAGACTTTTAAGTGTAAATTATTGTTATAATACTAGCCTAGATCCATCTTAACTCTCGATCTACCAAGTGTCATGAGGGATCAAATCCACTCTAAAAGAACTTTGTCTCAAGATATTTGATCCCTCTAGACACTTGGTAGATCCATAATTAAGATGGATCTTGGTTGGTTTAATTATTATTTATAATTAATTATAATTATACATATAAATACAATTATGAATTTTATGTTTTTTTATCGAGTCAAAATGTTAAAGGTTACAACATCTCTACCATATTGGGACCAAATATTTATATAGAAGTTAAGCTTACTTATGAACCTCAAATATAAAGAATTTTTTTAATAAAATGTGAATCTGGTGATGGGAAATATTGGATAAAATATAATATTACAATATTATAATTTATTACATTTTATGTAATATTTCTTATCACACCTCAACCTAAATAATACATCTTATTCAATATGCCTCCACACCACAACTAATTTTATAATTGGGTTTGTTTACTTTTAAACTTTTAATATAAATAACAATTACAATAAGAAGTGGATTCAAGGGAAAATATTGGTAAAATGTAATATTATAGTATTAGGTTTTACCTAATATAACCTAGTAAAAAGTGCATGGAGGTAGGAAAAAATATTCGATAAAATGTAATAATTAGATTTTTCCTAATATCTCCCCACCTCTAATAATATGCTAACAAATAGAAAAATGCCCAATGCTAACATATCCATAGACAAGTTTTACCTTTACAGGCTACATATATTCAACACCATTTTCTACACCTAATTATGTATCTAAATATAACATCAAACTAAGATGGATCTAGACTAGTTTAATTTTCCACTTAAATAGGTTATATTCCACATGAATACCATGGGTTAATACCATTGATTCTTAAAACT
The DNA here is from genome assembly GCA_034641835.2 of Pinus albicaulis. Taxonomy (NCBI): domain Eukaryota; kingdom Viridiplantae; phylum Streptophyta; class Pinopsida; order Pinales; family Pinaceae; genus Pinus; species Pinus albicaulis. The sequence continues at coordinate 659,968,004 of CM076577.1, forward strand.
ATATGTTTTGTTTTTGTAAGTTTGGTAGGACTACATTTTCATCAACATGTCCAGATACATCACCCCCATCGGGGAAGGGAATTGAACCTGTGATGAGTGTCTTAACCACATGCCTCATCACCGTTTAACCAAGACCCCACGGATGTTCTTAATACTATATGTTAATACCATGGGTCATTTTTTTTTATAGGGTTATTTTTAATTTTCTATTGTGTTCTCATTATTTTTAATTTTTGTAAGCTTGGCTACTACATCTTCATCATGTCCAATTATTACCCGAATCTAGGTTGGGAATTGAACTGGTGAATTCATATCAAGGAGTGCCTTAACAGAGTACTAGATAATCATCAATCCAAGACCCTGTGGACTCTTTTTATTTTATTTTAATCAAGTTAAAATGTTTACATTACGTTACATTACACATGTCTAGCATACTATGGGCATTAGATATCCTTCATACTAATTTATATATATATAAGTGTTTTATTTATGGCCAACATTGATTTTTAAAGTAACATTTTTGATTTTTTGAAGTAAATTTACACACAACATCTCTAGCATAGACATATATTAGCACGCGCGGACACACTCTCTCTCTCTCTCTCTCTCTCTCTCTCTCTCTCACACACACACACACACAAATATATATTAAGTTACCTGACAAAAACCCCCTCATGTATTGGGTTGTAGAGTTCATCTTGACTAGGTTGTAGAGTTCATCTTGACTGGGTTGTAGAGTTCATCTTGACGCAGTAATATTATAATAATGATTTTGTTCACCTTAATATATCAAACTATTATTAGAAAAATCCAAAAATATCATTCCTTAACTATGATTATTTGAATGCATAAAGGTACTATCTAGCGGCCCCATATGTCACACACTATTAATTTGTGTCCATAGGCCATCCACATGAACTTAATGGTAAAGGGGGACCTTGTGTGATTACCATGAAGGTCTAACTAGATACCTTATGTGAGTAGGGGGTCCCATCTGTATTACAAATCACTCAAGTATCTTATGTGCATAAGGGGTCTCATATATATTGAAAATCATTCATCTTTTTAATTGTTGATGCTTATATATCTCATGGTAATAATAAACACTATATAAAATTTAGATTTAAGTGATATAATAAATTTGGCTAAACAAAAACCTACGATAGCAGCAAAAATATTAATGATGTATAAAATCAGTATTTAAAATTTTACATCCACTAACGGTGACTAAGTACTAGATAAATTTAATTTTTTTTTGTTAAACTTTTTTAAGTTTAATAATTTTATGGAAAACTTATAATTTTATTTAATAAGTCAAAATTAAAATATCAAATTATTTAAAAACTTATTTTTTCTAACATTTTACTTTTTGAGAAAATATCTAATGGCCCAACATCATTGATAAAGACATTTGTTTTCGATGGGAAAATATGATTCATTAAATTTTTAAAAAATTACAAAAAGAGTAGCATCATTCTCAATTTCTCCATCTATCTATCAACAATTTTTTTATTGTTTTTTACTTTAATTTAACTATATTTAAACTAATGAACTTCTTTTGTGGATCTCATAGAACGATTGCATTTGCTTGATGTATTGACTATCAATGGTACATTTACATGGAATAATAGCAAAGAGGGTAAACAACAGGTTATCATTCATTTAGATCTATTTTTAGTATTTGAAGTGGTGGTGCACAAGAGATTTTATTGAAGCTATTAATCTCCCATGCCTAGGTTTAGATCACAAGACAGTTCATCTGGAGATTGAACTTAAGGCTACTCCTAAAAACTGACCCTCTTGTTTGAGAGATTTTGGCTTCAATCCACTGAGTTTTTGGATAAAGCTAAAGCATGGTGGAACAAAATTAAGGTTAGAGGTAAGTACAAAATGCGCACTTTGCAATTCAAAGCTTAAATAATTGAAGGCACATTTTTTTTTATGGAATTAGTCGAAATTTAGACATATTCTGGAAGATAAAAAGAGATTGGAAGAACAAATGAAGGAAATCCAACAACGAATGATTTTCGAGGGACGAACCTTATTTTAATTTTGGAAGAAGGAACTACATTAAATCAGTTGGAAATGAGAAGACAAGAAGAAGAAACCTTATGGAGGTAAAATTCATGCATTCAATTGTTGAAAGAGGGGAAAAATCCTAAATTTTTTCACAAGTCGATGATCTAGCTTAGGCACACAAATCATATTTTTCTTTAACTAGAAGGGATGGCCAACAAAAGATACAACACCAAGAAATTGTGAGGAATTAATAGCATTTTATAAGGATATTTTAGCAGAGCAATCTTACAATCGACAAAAGGTCATTAATGTCATTACAACATGTATTTCTAAACTAGTTAGCCCTGAGCAAAATGAAACTTTAATAAGCCTTATTTCTTATCACAAAGTGGAAGAGGTAATTCACTCTATGCCTTGAAAGAGATTACCTAGCTCAGATAGATTTAGCTTAGTTTTTTTAAAAGCGGGTTAATTTTTTAGGTAAGGTAATGTACAAAGTGGTGGAAGAATCATGGTAGTTATAAGCTATGTGTAGTTGATTAAATGATACCTTCTTCACTTTAACTCCCAAGGAAGGTAAATCAGAGGACCCGAGTGGATTTAGATCCATTTCAATATGAAATGTCGTTCATAAAGTGACTTATATTATCATTGGAAATCATCTAAAATCATTATTACAATCACTTATGTCATTGGAACAAATAAACTTTGTTGAAGGATAACGCATTACTAATGGAATTATTGTCATGCAAGTGATTATCCATTTTTTTAAAAGTTTGAAAAAAAATAGGTATGCTTATTAAGTCGGATTTGTTTAAAAGTTTGAAAAAAAATAGGTATGCTTATTAAGTCAGATTTGTCCAAGGCTTATGAGAGAATCTATTGGGACTATCTATTACAAGTGACAAATGTCTTTGGCTTCTCATGGTAATAGATATCTTGGATTCGTTCTCCAATTTCTATTCCAATTTTCTCCATGCTAATTAATGGATCTCCTTCAATGACTTTTAATCCTTATTAGGGCCTTAAATAAGGCGATCTCTTATCACCATTTTTGTTCATCCTCGCAATGAAATTTTCTGGGGAATTTCTTTAAACAATATTGTTCCATAGGAAACATAGTCACTTGTTCAAATAGGTAACTGAACTGGTACCTACCTTTTTGAGATACCAAAAAAAGCACCCCATTTTGAAAAGTGGTGATGCGGAATCACCTTTTTTATGGAGCATATTTTTGACACTTTAATTTTTTTATTTATGAAGTATGAACATTTGTTTTAAAATGTCACTGATTTTCATGATAATTTTGAAAAGTGTTGATGCACCATCAAACCATTTTTTTTAGAGTGGTGATTTTCATGCTAATTTTGAAAAGTGTTGATGCTGCATCAACCATTTTTTTTAGAGTGGTGATTTTCATGTTGGTAATAAAACATAAAAACAAAATTTAAAAAAAAAAACATGAAAAAAAAACTCAAATATATAAAATATATAAAATAATAAAAATACCAAGAAAAAGATAGAAAATAAAAACAAAATTAACTCGTAAAAATAAAAAATTAAAATTAAAATTAAAAAAACATGAAAATTAAATTAAAAAACTCGAAAACTAAATTAAAAAAAATACATAATTTATAGTAAAGAAAAATATTTGAAGCAAAAAGTTAAAAAAACATCTAAAACAATTTTTTCTAAATTATTAAAAAAAAATACCATATAATTAAAAATAATTAAAATAGAAAATTTAAAAATAATTAAAATTAAAACTAAAAAAATAAAAAATAATTAATATTTAAAAATTTAAATTTAAAAAAAAATAATAAGAAGAAGTAAATAAAAACAAAACTTTTAAAATAATAATAAATTAAATTTAAAAATAAACAAAATTTAAATTTAAAAAAAAAAAAAAAAAAAAATTAAAATAAATAAAAAATAAAGATTAAAAAAAAAGTGTTTTCAAATAATAAAACAAAAATCTAATTGTTTTTAAAATTAAACCTTTTTAAAAATGAAAACAAATAAAATAAAAGTAAAGAAAAAAACAAAATACATTTTTAAAATAATAATAATAATAATAATTAATAAATACAAAAAATTAAAAATTAAAAATAAAAATAAAAATAAAAACCTTAAAAAAAAACATTTCAAAAAAATTAATTTTAATTTTAATTTTAATTTTAAAAAATTAAGAAAATTAAAAATAAAAACTAAAATATTAAATTAAATTAAAAAACAAATATATATATATATAATTTTAAAAAAAATGAATCTTGTCACCTAGGTGGTGGCGGGGTCAGCCACTAGGCGGGTGGGGGGATGCAGCAACCTTCCCATCTGCCCAGTGTTCGGCCCCCGCTGCCATATGGGCACGAAGTCGATTCCGAGAATCGACTTCCCACCTAGGTGGCGGTGCAGAATCGACTTCCCACCCAGGTGATGGCGAGGGCTAGCTGCTGAGCGGGCGGGGAAGCTACAGCATCCCCCCGCCCGCCCAGCAATCGGCCCACGCCACCACCTAGGCAAGGCAATTCATTTTTTTAAATTAAATTATTATTTTTTTAATTCGAAAAATTTTTTAATTCTTAAATTTCAATAGTTTTGTTTTTTATTTATTTATTTTTATTTTTAATATTATTTATTAAATTTTATATTTTATATTTATTTAATTTAATATTTTATTTTTTATTTTTTATTTTTTTATTTTTTTATTTTTTTATTTTTTTAATATTACTTTTTTAATTTAATTTAATAAAATTTAATAATTTTTTAATTTTTTTTTTTTAATTTATTTAAATTTAATATTATTTTTATTTTATTTTTTTAATTTAATTTTGTTTTTCAAATTACATAAAATTTAATATTTTTTATTTAAATTAAATTTTTAGATTTTAAATTTTTTTTTTAATTAAGTTGTTTTTTTTAATTTTTTTTTATTTTTTTTTTTTTTCCATTTTCTATTTTTAAGTTGATTTTTAATTTTTTTTAAATTTTCATTTTAAAGGTGTTTTTTTTGTTTTATTTTTTATTTTAAAATTTATTTATTTATTCATTTATTTATTGAAATTTAATAAAATATACTTAATTTAATTTTTTCTGTTAATATTTTTTTAATTATATATATATATAGATGATGATGATGATGGTTAACGTCCACTCAGACTAATCTTTGGTCTATCAGACCTAAAGAAAAGAGTTATTTAGTTTGATTTAAGATTTTATTCCTATGCTCAAAAAGCTTGGAGAGAAGCCTCCCGAGCTCATTATAATTTTGACATCTTAAAATGCTAGGAAGGTCAGTCTTGCAACAAATATTATGAAATTGAGCTCTAATGTGGTTGTACTCGGGGCACTCTAAGAGGAAGTGATTTTCATCCTCGATGTTCATATTCTCACAGAGATGGTAGATCCTTTCCATCCATGGTGTTTTAGGAACTGTCCAACGACCTGTTTCACTATGGAGCTCATGAGAGTTCGTTCTAATCTTGGCTATATTAATTTTCTTCTTTGAGCTAGTTAAAACAGAGAAATACTTTTGATCTTCTAGGGTGGGGTTGATGACCTCCTTATAATATCTTAATTTTCTTTTAGCCGCTAGATCTTTCTCACACCACATTTTTTCTTTGAACTTAGAAGTAACAATTTTTTTAATGTTATTAATGTTTTGCAATGCAACATTCTCGTCGATCTCCCAATGGTTTAACTGAGCCTTGGTGTCTTTATACCAACCTCGTTTAAGCCTTAGGTGGTTTTGGCTGGAATTTAAAGCTAGCTTAGGAAGTCTATGGTCTCCTATGCTATTGAGCTTGTGCTTGTACAACAAAAGCCTAGTCATAGCTAGGCTCTTGATAGGGGAAAGACCCACTTCTATAAGGAGAATAGGATAGGGTGTATTACTTTTAATTTTAAGGTTATAAGTTATAAAACGCTTCTGGATTTTCTCAATCTTTCTCCAGGATTCTCTAGAGATGTTGCAACCCCAAACCTCACATCCATATAAGATAACATGAGTGACTAAAGTTTCAAAGAGGAACTTCTTTCTATCCCACATTACGAGGTTTGTCGTTTTACAATTATTTTCAAGACCAAAATAAACTTTCCAACCCCCATTAATCATTTTCTGAATGTTATAGTTCCAGTTGAGCTTGTGATGAATATCAATTCCTAGGTACTTGTAAGAAGACACTTCCTCCAAGTTACTAGTGTCATACATAAAATTAGCATAAGTGTCCTTCTTGGATTTGATAATCATAACTTTTGTTTTGTCAGTGTTAACAGACATACCCATGGTAGAGCAAAAATCCTTAAGAAGTCTAAGTTGCTTATCAAGATCAGATGGGCACCTTGCAAGAAGAACAATATCGTCAGCATAGAGAAGAAGGATGATGACTATCCCAGCTAAGGTCGTGCCAGCACACCCTGCTTCCTCTAAACAACCTTCTAGCTTGTCGATGTAAATGCCAAATAGGGTATGGGAGAGGGGGCAACCTTGTTTAACTCCGATATTACACTCAATATCTTTCGACCACCCCTCATTGCTCTTTAACTTGGCAATTACATTCTCGTATAACCTTATAGCAGCTGCTCTTAGCTCGAAAGGAACAATTAGCTCTTCTAATATATTCCATAGGTTGTTTCTAAGAACTGTATCAAAAGCCTTTCTAAAGTCCACAACGCAACAAAAGAGATTGGATTTATCATTGTGGCATTCCTCCACAATGATCCTAAGCGTAACAAGGTGGTCCGTTGTTGAGTGCTGCCTTCTAAAACCCGCTTGGCCTTTAGCCCGCTTACCTTCACTTTCAAGCCAAATGCTCAACTTCTTTTCCAAAATAATACCATATAACTTGGCTAAGAGAGGGCTGATCATAATTGTTCGATAATTAGAGGGGTTATTTGTATCCCCACTTTTAAAAATAAATTATATATATATATATATATATATATATATATATATATATATATATATATATATATATATATATATATATATATATAATTTAAATCTATTTCAATTTTTAAAATTTATTGTTTTTTTAATTTAATATTCTTATTTTTATTTTTTTATTTTTTATTTTTTTAAATAACATTTTTTTTTAACTTTTTTAATTTATTAAAATTTAATCTATTTTTTTTAATTTAAATTTAAATTTTAAAATTCAATTTTTTTTGTTTTTAATTTAAATAATAATAATAATAATAATAATAATAATAATAATAATAATAATAATTTAATTTGTATATTTTAATTTTATTTTATTCTATGTTTTAAAAATTTAGTTTTTTTTTTTTTAATTTGATTTTTTTTTTTTTTTGTCGAAATGTTTTTTACTTTATTTTTATTATTTTCTTTCTTAAATTTTATTTTATTTTTAAATTTTTTAATTTAAAAAATATAATGAATTTTGTTTTTTTTTTTTTTCCAATTATTTTAAAATGTTTTTTTCTTTTCTTTTTTTTAATATACATTTTTATTATTTAATATTTTTGTTTCAACACTTTCCATTTTTTGGGTGTTTTTTGCACACAAAAAAATTGGCTTTTACTTCTATTTTTAAAAAATGTTCAAAATTAACCCTAAAAAAAAATAAAAAATAAAAAAAGGTTTTTTTAGAATACAACTTTTCGTTTTCGTGATGTTTTTTGCGCCAAAAAAAAAATAGAAATGTTGAAAATTTACCCTGATATTAAAAAAAAAAAAAAAATAATAATAATAATAATAATAATAATAATAATAAAATAAAAAATAAAAAAAAATAAAAAAAAAAAAACTATTTTCTAGTTTTTTTTTTTTTTTTTTTTTTTTAAGAGTTCTCTAGTTTTCGTTTGATCAGTAACTATGTTAGGGCGATTACGAGGGCTACATATCCTCCCAGTGATGCTTCAACAATTTGTGATGATGTTTGTTTATTTGGAAAACCATCTCTTAAAGAGGCAAATGAAATACACACTTTTCTTGCAACTTTTATGGAGGCCTTGGGTATCCTTATCAATAATACCGAGCCTAATATTTTATTTTTTAATTGCAATAAATGAGTTCAGTATTACTTGTCACCAGTATTGGGTTGTCATAGATCTTCATTTCCTTCTAAATACCTCAAGGTATCATTGGTATCAACTCCCTAAGGATTTTTATGCTCACGGAATCTTCTCACCAAGATGAATAACAAAGTTAATAATTGGACTTTTAGAGCACTTAATTTTTCTTGCAAATTTTTTTTTTTTTTTTTAAGAGTTCTCTAGTTTTCGTTTGATCGGTAACTATGTTAGGGCGATTACGAGGGCTACATATCCTCCCAGTGATGCTTCAACAATTTGTGATGATGTTTGTTTATTTGGAAAACCATCTCTTAAAGAGGCAAATGAAATACACACTTTTCTTGCAACTTTTATGGAGGCCTCGGGTATCCTTATCAATAAAACCGAGCCTAATATTTTATTTTTTAATTGCAATAAACGAGTTCAGTGTTACTTGTCACCAGTATTGGATTGTCATAGATCTTCATTTCCTTCTAAATACCTCAAGGTATCATTGGTATCAACTCCCTAAGGATTTTTATGCTCGCGGAATCTTCTCACCAAGATGAATAACAAAGTTAATAATTGGACTTTTAGAGCACTTAATTTTTCTTGCAGATTGATCCTCACTAAATCAGTCCTTCAAGCTCTTTTGGTCTACCAGGTGGTGCCAACACCCAAATTGGTTCTTGCAAACTATGACATCTAAGTGGAGAGAATTTCTTTAGAGAGGAGAAACTAAAAAGAAGTAGACTTTAGTGGCATGGAAAAATTTAACCTTACATAAATGGGCAGGAGGATTAGGTCTACATGATTCAAAACTATTAAGTGAAACTTTGGAGGAAATAATTTGGTGGAGATATTTGTTAGGAGGGTGAGAGTTATGCAAGTAACTCTCATTAATAAAGTGTCCATATTTGCAATTGCAAAAGGACCGTTTACAATTTGTCTTGAATGTTAAAGGTTCAAGTATCTGGAAATGGGATCGGGAAAATTGTCACTAGCTGAATAATCAGATTTTTTTGGAAATACAAAGGGGCAAATTAGCTTTCTTTTGGTTGGATCCTTGGTAAGAATCTCCCTGGCTTTATGATAGAATGGAATTTTGTTCATTGGAATTTTTTACAACTAGTTTAGGCACGATGGTGGCAAATGATTTTTGGAAAGAAGATGTAGAAGATGGACGGTGGGGAATATGAAAATTCAAAGACGATTTTCTAGGGAACACTCTTGAAATTTTATGGCATACATTACAACAAGAACTCTTGGAACATAAAATTTTATTCTCCCAAGAAAAATATATCTCAAGGTGGTGATACACCCCTATAGGTATGTTTATAGTAAAAGAGGCCTATTCCATTTCTGTGGGACGTCATAATAGTCTTGAGAAGAATCATATGTGGTACAATGGAATCAAGGTCGATAGACAATTTAAAAGTAGACCATATTGAATCAGGGTTGGCAGACAATTTAAAAGAAGACCATATGGAATCAGGATCTGAAACTTGCTCATAAAACCTATGCAAATGCAAATATGGGCCAACCTCTGACCTAGTTGTGGTCAGTCACTACTGGTTTATTCCTACAACATTGCATCCAAACCATCGAAACTCGACCCCGCAATGTATTTAACACTTCTATTAAGAAATAAAATCACTCATTAAACAAGATTTTTCTCGCAGATAGAACTCAAAAACTCACCAGGTTCCATCGGTAGAATACAGTGATCCGCTTACCCGAACATTTTTTATGCTCTAAATTCTAAAGTCTAACTTGCAAATTCTGTGAAACCATTAAAACTCAAAATTATGCACCACAACAATTAAACTAGAAAATAATATTCATAAATTTACCTGTCAAATGATCATCAAGGAGGTTGGAATCCTGTGTGCTACCGCATAACCAAACACCTTCTGCGTTCCCCACAAAAAGTTTACTACCTGCATCTGGCGAAGTAAGAAAAAGACTCACTTGGTTACAATGAAAACCTAAAAACGAGTTATGACGCAAATAAAACGCATGCATAAAATGAGGAAATACAGCCTCAATAAGCACCAAAACACGAAGAAACAATAAAGCAACCCCTTTGAATACCGAAAACAGCTAAATCCACTTATCGGTAATCCATTAACCATAATAAATTCTCCACCAACACTCTTAAAACAAATTTACACCACCAAAGCTCAAAATAGCCCAAGTTAACTCCCAACTGTAAAAGGAATCGCATTGTGTTGTACCTACATTGTACAATCTAATCAACCCGGTCTATTGTGAAGAGCAAGATGATGTCCACCCTCAAAATACAGAGTCAGGGATGTGATGACGGGCTGATGTCACCCAAAAATCTCAACCAAAAGCCTAATATTAATTATAGAAAAATGAAAATTTGCACCAGTTTTAGCAAACTAATAGTTTGAAACCGATCATAAATGTCACTTCATACGCATTGTCATAAAAAATTATTAATTATGAGATATGTTTGTTTCTTTATATAACTGTTCGTAAAATTATTGATTATGAGATATGTTTCTTTATATAACTGTTCCAAGTCATTGTGATACATGTAAATGTGACGTGTAGCGTAGATGCCACGAATGGAGATGTACAAGTTAAATGTTAAACGTAATAGGAGAAAGAAAAAAACACATTGATTTCAATCCGAAAGGGAAAACATATCACGAATTCATTTGAGGTATCCTCCAACAGTAGTGAGACTTTTTCATTGGGATGGTATTATTGGAAGAATATAAAATTTGTATTTTTCTTTGTAATTTTAAATATGTTTATTTGAGTTTAAAGTATTTTTAAATTAGGAATTTATTAAAATGAGTTTAAATATTTAATATAGGTGGAAGAAAACAAATTTAGGAAAAAAAGCCTAATTAATTTTTTTATTTTAATATGTTTTATTATATTTATTAATGTGAGGTGTTTATATTAATTTGATTTTATTAAAATGATTTTATTGAATGGGCATAAGTTTAGGAATACAAATGTATTAATATGACTTAAAAGAAGGATAAGTACTAAGAAATTTAGGAGAAACTTCTTCAACAAAATGAAAATTGTATTTTTCTCAAACTTTAATATTTTCATTAGAATTTATCAATGCTTATTAGGAACTCATATTGACTTGATTGTATGGAGATAATGTATAACTTAATATAAGCACACGAAAATAAATATATTAAATTAATATAAAAAATAAGGGCTAAGAAATTTAAGAGAAACTTCTTCAACAAAATGAAAATTTTATTTTTCTCAAAGATTAATATTTTCATTAGAATTCATCAATGCTTATTAGGAACTCATATTGACTTGAATTTATTGAGATAATGTATCAACTTAGCGTAAGAAGAGGAAAATAAATATATTAAATTAATATAAATGGAGCGACTTGACATAAGTAGAGGAAAATAAATATATTAACTTAATATAATTGGAACATTAGGGAGAAATTTGCGAGAAATTTTTGAAACAAAGTGAAAATTGCATTTTCTCCAACTTTAATATTATTATTAGGCTATATGAATGCTTGTGAGTTCATATTGATTTGACTTGTTAAGATGGAGAAAGAAATGGAATTCTCATATTAATTTATTAAAATTAGTGTATTGAATTCAGGTAAGTGAAGGGAAATAAGTGTATTGATATGACATAAATAAGGCATAAAGAATTTGGAGGAAATTTCTTTAATAAAGAGAAATTTGTATTATTTTAGGACTCTAATATTTCTATTATACTTTATCAATACTTGTGGGGACTTGTATTGACTTAACTTTAATGAAATAAATGTATTGATTGGGCATAAGTGGAGTATAGGGTGTAAGAAATTCAAGGGAATTTTTTTAACAAACCTGAAAATTACATTTTTCTAAAATTTAATATTTCTAATAGATTTTATCAATGTTTGTGAGGGAATTTGTGAGGGAGTGATATTGACTTAGCTTTATTAGGATAGAGAAAGAGAGTGAGTTTCTTATATTAATTTAACCGTATTAAATTCACTGCATTAAATTGACATAAGTGGAGGAAAATAAATGTATTGGTTTGACATAAGTAAACCATAGTATAGGGGTAAGAAATTTGGGAGGGGAAATTGCATTTTTCTTGAACCCTAATATTTTTATTAGCCTTTGTCAATACTTGTGAAAGACTCATATTAAAATTTCTTTATTGAAAGGATTGTATTGACTTGACACGAGTGAAGGAAAATAAATAAATATAAATATTCTTTTTTTTATAAGAATAAATATTTAAAAAAAATCCTTTATTATTGTTAATATTTTTAACTATTAAAAAATAAATATTATGCATTTAGTGATTATAAATTTAATTTATTTAATATTAAATAAAATATAATGAATTCTATATTTTGATTATTTATATTATTTTTACATATTTATTAATACATAAAATAAAAATAATAATAATAATGTTTTAATTTTATATTTTTATTTGTTTTATTAAAACAAAAGAAAAATATTTATGTATTTTTAAATAAAATAAAAACTTAATAATAAAGCCCAATCACAGGGGTAATGGTGTATGGGTCAATATTACCGCACGTCTCCGTCTCCTTCTCAGTATCCTTTTCCTTGCACCTTCCTTTCATCTATGTGCCCCACCCACCAAATTCTCTCAAGAAAAAATTGTTTTGCCTCTCAAACACGGCTTTATTTCATGTATATATATGTGTGTGGAGATAGACTGCTAAAATCACATCTAGTCACACGCTCTAAGAGTCCTCTGTAATCATGAAGGGAGAAATGGAGGTTTTGAAGTTATCGCTTCTATGCGCTATGGCTGCCTCTCTAAAAAAAATTCTTCTATGTGTTATGGCTGCCTCTCTACCTGAACCAACATCTATCAATCACCCACCATGGAATCATCACTAATCTATGTATTCCCATACCCAGACTCTTCCTATTCAAACTACACTCACTAGTAACATCCCTGAAACCATTAGTAATTTAAGGAACCTTCAATTCCTATCCCTCTCAAATAACAATTTGAGAGGGACAATTCCAAGAGTTATAGGAAAGATAAGCATTTGTTGCAATCCTTGGCATTGAGTTCAAACAAATTAATTAGACATATTCAATATAGCATAGGTTATTTAAACTCTCTAGTTTTACTAACCATATATAATAACAGTATCTCAAGGAGTATTCGTGAGAGTATTGATGGTTTGATTTCATTACAACATTTAGATTTATTAGAAAAAAACTTGGAGGGACCCATTCCTAATAGCATTGGCTATTGTACTAATATAATAATATTCTCTGCTCATTCTAATAACTTCTCTGGGACCATGCTTTCATCTTTGGCCAATTTTACTAAGCTTTTGCTCTTAGATTTAAGCAAAAATGGATTAATAGGGGAGCTTTCTCAGTACTTCACATCATTTCAATGCTTAGAAGCTTTAATCCTTGGTTATAATAATCTGCATGGTTATATTCCTCAACACATCACAAATCTTACCAGGTTGCATGTGTTGGATTTATCCAACAGTGGAAGGATACCAACCCATCTTGAGAGGCTATCTGGATTTGCAAATGTGTCAAATAATGATGAGTTATATACAGAATTTTTTATTGACATGAAAGGATTTGACTATAATTTGTCATATTTATTGCCTACAAACACTATATTTTATTTTTCTTGTAATAATCTTAGAGGAGAAATCCCTACAAATATAGGAAGCATGAGTAGATTACGACTATTGAATTTATCCATAAATCAATTGGAAGGATAGATACCTGCATCCCTAAGTGAGATATCTTCTTTGGAGTAATTGGACCTATCAAAAAATAATTGGAGTGAACAAATTCCTGAAGTTATCTCTAAATTATCAATGTTGGCTTCTTTAAAATGTTTCATATAACCAACTTTGTGGGCCAATCCCAAGGGGGACACAGTTCTCCACTTTCAATGTGACAACTTTTGATAAGAATGAATGCTTATGTGGGCTTCCCCTACCCACATGCAAGAAAAATGATAAGCCAAAGAAAACAATTCGTGGAGGTAAGAGCAATAAGGCTCATGCTAAAATGGGATTGTTGAACTATGTCGATTCAAAAATGTCCTTGTTCGCATTGTCACTGGGATTAGGGATTGGATTTGATGGAGTTGTAGCTATGTTCATCTTTTGGAATAAAGCAATAAGTTGGGTAATGGGCATGCCCTGCAACAAACTAAAGCCATTTTATGGAGTTTATCGTTTCCCAAAACAAGTGACAAGGCTTTGTTCATATAGTTGAATGTATTAGTGTATGTCTTATAATTATTGTAAAGCTCATAAATCTTTCCTTTTAATAAATATGTAAATACAATTTTCTTTAAAAACAAAAACAAAAAAATTAATTTTCAACTTGTTGAAGCCTTGAAATTCACTGCAACAACATGGGGGATGACCACCCGGTTAGGACCTTAAAGAAGTCATTTTCCATTTGGAATGGTGGCTCCAACTGGTTTAACTAGGTCCAGTTACCTTCTCTCAATCTCCAATGGCTTATAAATTTTATCTACCAATGGGAAAGAGACATCAAATCATTTCTCTTGCTGATCAAGTAAGAGAGTGATCCTTAAGCTAATTTGGGGCTCAACAAAACCACAACTAAAGTCTTGCCTCTTTGGGAAGAGGACTTCTAATAATGTATAATTAAATCTAAAATGAAAAATTATTCTAAAATGCAAGCAAAAGGAAATTTATCCTAATCTTATATCAATTAGGCAGATATAGATCTAACCCAACCAAGAGCAAGATATTTAAATGATTAGGATTTAAATATGTTTGGATTATATTGAATATCAAATTAACAAAATAGTTCAATTAAATGACATTATAAATACTGAAACACATCCTATTCAGAGACCTATTAACTAAGATAATCAACAAACAGCATTTAGAAAATAGTTCACAAAAATGATATTGATTGTTAAATCAGTATTAAAAGACAAATTTCTGAGTGAATAGTTACTCAGAAATCATAATTCAACCCATAAGAGAAGAGATCATTAATAACATATAATTGAAACAAATTATTCATATCGACAATAATGCACAAATATGAATAGAATGACACATTCTTGCTATCATAAAATAAAACCAATATTTAAAACAACAGTATTATAAATACCAATTTATTGAAACCATTTCTCTGACTCTGGTCTCCAACAGTCCTTTACAATGCTTGAACTTCTGCTTTTAAACTAGAGTTGCAATAGTGCAAACTTCGTTCTCCATACATAATCAGAATGCAAAAGAAAAATCCTCAATAATACCCAAATCTGAGTTTTCTCTCCTCTACCCTGCAACTCTAAATCCTCTATACAATAGTGCTTTCAAAAATCCCTGAATTAGAGAGAAAAGGAGCCCCTATTACATTCTACAATCTGCTATTTATAATATTTACAAAGGAATTCTTAACAAGAAATTTTGTTGAAGAAGAAATATGCTCAATCAATTTTTATTTTCTCAAAATTTCATTCTTCAATTGTTGGAACATTCTCATTGATTGAGATCTTTTTCTCCTCATCTTCAACTATTTTTCTGCAAAAAATAAATCAAAACAAAATTAAAATGCAAAAAATAAAATCAAAATTCCAAATATGGATTTAAAATAAATCTAATTGAATTCAATTAAATAAACAATTGAAAAGGAAATTTGAGCTTTCTATTGATGCCTGTGAGGATTTAATTGGCCAAGGATATTATTGACGAAGAGATATGCACTCAGAAAAGGCTTAGGCAAATGAGAATGCATAAAATAAAACTCAGAAAATTTGATTTTGTTTAAAAATTCGGAGCTTGATATTATGCCTAATTTTAGACCCAATAAATGATTATATCTATTAATGAAAGCTCTTCAGAAATGTTCTCCATGATTTTATCTTTCCAATGAGCCATCATGGGTCTCTTTTGGCCAAGAAAAAAACTCCATTTATGAGCTTCCAAAGTTAGAGTATTAAAATTTCCATAATTCTAGAAATTTTGTTACCTTAAATAAAATAATAATAAAATAAAATTTTTATTATAATATTATATAATTTTGGCATTTCGGCATTTCGGGAAATTTTATGGATTTCGGCATTTCGGGATTAAGAAAAAGTTAATATTTACAATAAATTTTAATTGAAAAAATGAAATATTATACATTCTTTTAACCTTGGTGAAAAAAATGATCAAACTTCAAAGGAGTTTCATTTACAAACCGGTTGATCAAATGGGATGAAACAAGTATCAACGGAAAGCTTACTAAAAACTGAATTCAATAAAACAATCAAAATAGAAATCTGACAAAAATGAAAAAATGGTAAAATTGCAAGATGATTAGCTTAATGAAAATCATAAAAGGTGCTTAGCCAAAAATTAATTGGAAGGGTCCCCATTATTTGAAGTAACTATTTCAAAAATGGGGGGTTGTTGGGTTTTCCCTACAACAATGGTGACACACTGAAGAAGGACCATCTTTGATTAAAGTTGATAAACTTTAATGTACCCAAAGGTTAAAAATAATGAAAATCACAAAATCGTCTAATAGTAAAAAATTTACATACGTCGCACATAAATAGATTAAGATAAGTACTTAATACAAACTTGAGTAAAAGTGATGAATCCAAATTTGGGAAATTTTATTTTTTAAAACTACCTCATATGAAATAATAGAAAAAGGTATGGATAGGAGTTTTTGAGAAAGCATATGTCCATTTCTTTATTGTCTCTGACATTGCTTCGCTGCCAGCAAGCCTCAACAGTACCCTGGCAAAGTTTTCTTTTATGCCATACAAGCTTAGTCCCGTTGCCAGCGAGCATCCATAGCCTCAACGGGTTTACTTGTATTTCCCATGCTTCCTCTTTTAATCACCCTTTTGATAAGCACATTTACAAGCTTTTAGTTTGTGATGTATTTGAGTGAAAGAGGTGGGATGGTAATAGAGATTTATGTTTAATGGACATAGTACTTTCATAATGTTGACTCCAAATTATTTCCCTATAACTATCAATCAGAGGTTTTTATGTGGAGGGGTGGGAGGGATTCATTGTATTAAACTCAAATCAGTTTTTTCCTTGAAAAAATAAACTCAGTCACTTAGAAAGGATGTGTGTTCCTCCATGAAAAATATTTAAATCAAGATGGTCTTATGGTTCCATAGGGATACGCCTTTAATAATAAATAAAATTCACTTAAATGGATAGAGCAAGAGATTTCTCATGTATGCCAACAACTGTAAGGTAAGAAAAAGGCCTTTTACATAAATCATGGCAAAGTTACCAAAATTAAATCAAAACTAAAATAAAAAGGAAAATAGTTCCTAAACTAGAGTAAGAAAATAAATTAGCGAATGAAAAAAATAAAAATGAAGAAAGAAAAAACAAAAATAAAAACAAAATTTAAAAGACAAACTCCAACAAGACTGCTTATATAAATTTCTCAACAAAGGATTATAAAAGAAAATAAGCATATGTGTGTTCCTTCCTATGTCGATATTTTAAAATTTTTATCTTGCAGAGTTATAATAAATGAGACTCTTAAAATGTAGAAGGTGAATAACAATGATGATAGATAATGTGTTGAATGAGAAGTCTCTGTCTTTTGCAATTTTCTTCTTCAAGACAAAACCTACATAAAAGCATCTTAACTATTTTCTAATAAAAGTAATTCTTTAAAAATGTAGACTAGAGATCCAAAAACTCCCCAATTTAGTTGATTTGATGAGGATCATTACTGTTTTTTTCAAGAATCTCAAATAGAAAAAGAAAATGAACTTCGAAAACTGATCCGGTAGAGGTGCAAAATGTTCATGAAGACTTGAAAAATAGAGTTCGAGATCAGCAAAAAAATAAAACAAAAAATGAAGAAATGAAAATAAATGAAAGTGGGCACATGAAACTTACCATTGGAGAACTGCATTTAATCTTACCTAAAATGTATCATTTTCTCCAACAAAAGATAACTTCTTCCTTTAATTAGAATTAAAAGCATGAAGAAGTTTTATTGACCCAAAAGCATTATCTACTAAATCTAAAGTACAACAAGCAATAAACTAAAAGAAATTAATGTTTCATGTTCAAGGAATCATAAATAAATCGAATCCATCATAAATGAGGATGAAGATATGCTTCTTTATGAATTACAGCAATGAATGTTCTTTTTTCTTCTTTAATTCTAAATTTATATCAGTTCCAAAATATAGAAATTGATTCAAAATTTGAAATCATGTAATAGTATATGAAAGGGATTTGAATATTATATGATAAGTATGGAGAGAAATTCAGAATAAAAAGAAAATTAAAATATGAATTAACCATCATATAGGTCAGTGCCTTGCCTAATGTTTCACATTGTGAGATTCTTTACCATGCGTAACTTTAAAAGTTGTGACTTCCACCTCTATCGATATGCGATTGATCATTTTCTATAATAATTAAAAGCCAATGGTGGAGAGACATACATCGATTTCTATCGCATCGAAATATCTTAGGACAAGGCCTCATTTGAGTTTTACGACGCAATATAATTGTTGCAGTGGAAAAGTTACGATATGAGCATGTGCGATGAGAAACTGCAATGGAACAATGGTGATATAGGAGCGTAATCATATCGAAAGATTGAAGTTGTTCAATAAAAGGAAACACCGATATCATTCTTGCGATAACAACAATGTGATAAATGACTTGGCTCATTGGTTGGACCGACTTTGGACTTTATAAGAAATCGACAATCGGAATATTTGAGTACGGGATGTAACATCATTGATACGCCAATGTGTGATGAAGAACAGACCCGAACATTTTATTATATGGATTAAATTTCATATCAGATTCGGGACATCAGAACCTATAAACATATGCCCCTACCAAATTTTTGATTTATCAAATGGACACGATGTCTTTCAGAATTGAGTTTAAATGCCATTTCAAGTCCAGGGTTGTGTGGACATCACAATTTTTAGCGAAGTCATTTTATCGAAGAATGAGCGAGAAGGAATAACGAAGGACTTGCATCAGAGGTTTGTTATGGGAAATGGTAAGATCTGCCTCCAATCAAATATTATGATATAGAATATTACGATACAAATGATGCGATATCGAAAGGAAAAGTTCATTGGAAATCGGAGGTAATGGGCATAACAAGGGATCAAAGATATTTTAAGTATGTTCATTTCAGAACTTTCAATATGAAAATTGTGATATATGACGTGCCATATGTGGGGCCGATGATTTCTTAAAGTATTCAATTCAAAAAGAAAGTGATTGATTTAACTTTTCTTTAAAATAACCTTTTAATAATTTAATTAACTATCGGAATATCTGATTGGAAAGTAATTTTATCATAACTTTCTTATGAAGAGAGTTGTGAAATATAATGATATGATATGACTCTCCCGAGAATTTATTAAAACTTTATCAGGATTTCAATGAATAGAAGCAAAATTAGATAATCCTCAAATTTAGACGAAATCATAAATACATCCATGAACATGTTGCGGCTTTTGAAAAGATCTGGCTGCTTGCTTATCTTGAGTCTTCATAATCAAATCAATGAATACCTGCAAACAAAACAAAATAGAAATAAAAAACAACCTTTGAAAAGTAAAATAACCAATAGATGATAGTGAATACATACCTGGAAGAAAATTGACTGTAACTTTTACCTCATGAAGTTTCAATTTCTCCCAAATTTTCTCAAAATTTGCATATGTTCAACATCACATACTTATTTGATATAAAATTCTAAGTAATGAGTTTTCATATTGCATCCACCTCAAATTTATATTGGAGGAGAAGAGTAGTGAAAAAAATATCTTTTCAGGAATACTTGAGAATAAAAACAATTGTCAAGTTTTAGAAAATTCTTGGAATTTCTTCATGTATGATTAATGTGATGAATTTTGAAAAACAATACAATTGAAGGCTTGAAAAATATATATGATCTAATAATTCTAGATCTTCTAAAATTCTCTAAGCTGCTTTTCTATAATTGAAATTGGATGCCAAAAATAAATCGAATTCATTACTTGCTTTATTGAAAATCTCAAATAATGAAATAAATGCAAACAAAAAAGAAAATTAATATGTTCCTATTTCTAATTCAATGAAGGAAACATGACTAGGTATAGTCATACTTCCAATGTAACCATGTAATAATTTTAATTCCTGCATGTATATACATGTCAAACATTAGTAACAAAAATGAAAATATAATTAAACTAAGGAAATGAAATATGAAAGCATAATGTACATTTATTGTTAGCAGCTTATTTAAAATCACCTTCTTTTGAAATGTCCTTTCCAACTAAATTTCAATTGGATCATAGAAATCTGGATGGATTTCCATTATTGATTGGGAGAGTTTCAAAAGAGGGGATAACAGGCCCGATTGTGAATAAGAAATTTTAGATACAATGGCCTGTAATATTTTCTTAGTGTTATATTCAACTGTTAAATTATTAATGATCTTCCGTAAAGGAAAATTTTCCAAATTTCTTTCAAATTGATCAATGAAAAATGGATGGAAGTGTGATAGATCTAACAGAATATTATTAATTGAATTAGGTTGTTGGTCATATTGTGAAAACACACTCTCTTGTTGGAACTTCTTTCAAGAAGAAAGAAGTAATTGATAAGAAATGAACATCAATTGAAATTGGAAATTTAATAGCTCTTGTTGTTCACAATTATAATTTGAATATTCATTTTTCCATTGAAGTAATGCATCAATTGAGTGTTCAAACTTGAGCTTCTCAATCTGCTAGCACAAAGTCTCTAAAAATATAAAACTAAAAACAGAAAATAAATCTGAATTTAAGAATAAATGATGGAACAATAACAAAATTGAATCATAGTTTACATTGGTGTTACAATTATTTTTACAACACAATTGGGACTGACTTAAAACAATTTCCTCTTCACAAGAATTGGATAGAATAATGAAATTAGAATGATTGATGATACCAACTTGTGAATTCGAGAAAGGGTTATGACTATGAATAGGAATGTGAGCTTGATCATCATATAAATTATAGATTGGAATGGTTTCTTGAATGCTAAAATCATAAGCATGATTAATTGTTTGAAAATGAAAACTATTTGAAATAATTTTTGAATTAGATTGTTCTTCATTTTGAGATGTGATTTGAATTTTATCATGAGGATTTAGTTGTGGAGAAGACAAATAAATATCCTCAATGTCAAAGTAGTTATCATAAATGACCTCAAGACATTCATTAGAATTCCCTTCGATCTCATTCAATGTATCAAAACAAGAAGGAATATTATGCTCATGTTCATTAATGCTAGAATAATGATCAATAATTAATTCTCTATCTTGATCAAAAATAATCGCAATTCATTTAGATCAGCCTCTCTTTTTTATGGAATATATTTAAAATAAAGATAGGATAAATTGCTATTAGAAAAATTATCAGGATAAAGGGGAAAATATGAATCCGAAACAATGAATTTGAAAATGTCTCTATTTGAGAACTCTTGTGTATCTTCTTAATTTCAAATTTCATATTTAAGATCATTTACTTGGCTACTTATGCTTTATTGAAGAATGTTGCTTTGTTGTCCTGAATTTGGCATTTGTTCATCGTAAAAGAATTCAGAAATTTGTACAACAAATTGTGTGTTATTGGAAACTTTAATCGCTATGTGTACTTGCTAGATTATGCTTTGATTTTCTGATTTCAATGCATACTTATTTTTAGATTTCAAAGCGGTATATTCTTCAATAGTGTTGCTAATATCTTCTTGCAATTGATTAGTGAAAATTTTCAAGCTTTGTGATTGAGATTCATTAACATGTGAAAGTGCACCTTGATAATTATCAATATTGTAGGAAGTGTGTACTAAATGAATGAATTGATCATACATAATAGAGGGCACTTCATCATCATTTGTTTGCACGTCCATATTGGAATCTTAAATAATGTTAATGAAATTTGAAGTAGATTGAGAAAAGCTTGAAATAATTTCACATGGATTATGAATGGAAGGAAGAGAAAAAATATGTTCAAACCAATCTAATAATTCTTGTTTCGAATGTTTGTCTTTAATTTTAAATTTTAAACAATTTAAATGAAATATAATGGTAAAATCAATTAAGATTCACTTTCAAACCTTCATAGATCTTCAATTTCGTTGCATACTTGTTTGTAGTCATAGCCATCAAATTTACAAAGGAAAATTGTAATAAATTGTTCCCAACTATGAATTGATGCAACTGGAAGTGATTTACACTAGATTTTGGCTTTTTCCAAGAATGTAAGAGTAAAAATCCTGCATAAAATACCTTCATAAATTTCTTTAAAATTAGAATTTGAAATTTTTTTAATGAATTGTAAAGCATGATTAAATGCAGAAGTATTCCTCTTACCGTTGAATTTTACTTGAGACAAGAGTCTTACTATTTCTGGTGGAGTATTGGAAGATGCGCGTCTAGAAATAAAACTCCAAATTGGAAGTTTAATAAGAGTCATTGTAATAAAAATAAAATTTTAGAATACAAAGACTCCAATAGACAACAAGGAAAACAAGTCTCGGCCCTCCTTCTAGCACCAAAATGTTGAAGCCTCTAAATTCTCTGCAACAACATGGGGGATGACCACCCGGTCGAGACCTTAAAGAAGCTCATTTTCCATTTGAAATGGTGGCTCTGACTAATTTAGCTAGGTCCAGTTACCTTCTCTCAATCTCCAATGGCTTAAAATATAACTTTTGTCTACCAATGGGAAAGATACATCATATCATTTCTCTTGCTAATCAGGAAAGAGAGTGATCCTTAGGCTTATTTGGGGCTCAGCGAAACCACAACTAAAGTCTTTCCTCTTTGGGAAGAGGACTTCTAATAATTTAAAATTAAATCTAAAATGCAAGCAAAAGGAAATTTATCATAATCCTATCTCAATTAGGAAAATATAGATATAACCCAACCAAGAGCAAGATATTTAAATGATTGGGATTTAAATATGATTGGCTTATAATGAATATCAAATTAACGAAATAGTTCAATTACTTCAAATTAATGAAATTGTATTTACTTCCTTCTTTTATTTCTATTCTAGTCAAACTAGTTGTTATTCTACAATGGCTAGTTGGAGCTTCCTTATCTATTTAAACTGGGTCCTAGATTAAATCTCTCATCTTATCTTGATGATGAACCACAGTGGCTGGTTCGAAACACGTCGAAAAAATCTTCGTGAATGTTATTTTCACCGAAAAATTTTATACATAGTTTAATTAACTGACATTATAAATACAGAAACACATCATATTCGGAGACCTATTAACTAAGATAATCAACCAACAACATTTAGGAAATAGTTCACAAAAATTATATTGATTGTTAAATCAGTATTAAAAGACATATTTCTAAGTAACTAGTTACTCCGAAATCAAAATTCAACCCATAAGAGCAGAGATAATTAATAACATATAATTGAAACAAATTACTCATATCAACAATAATGCACAAATATGAATAAAATGACACATTATTGATATCATAAAATAAAATCAATATTTAAAATAATAGTATTATAAATACCAATTTATTGAAACCATTTCTCTAACTCTAGTCTCCAATAGTCTTTTACAATGCTTGAAATTCTGCTTTTAAACTAGAGTTGCAATAGTGCAAACTTCGTTCTCCATACATAATTCAGAATGCAAAAGAAAAATTCTTAATAATCCTCAGATCTGAGTTTCTCTCATCTACCCTACAACTCTAAATCCTCTATAAAATAGTGCTTTCAAGAATCCCTGGATTACAGAGAAGATGAGCCCCTAATACATTCTACAATCTACTATTTATAATATTTACAAAGGAATTCTTAACAAGAAAGTTTGTTGAAGAAGAAATCTGCTCAATCAATTTTTATTTGCTCAAAATTTCATTCTTCAATAGCTATAACATTCTCATTGATTGAGATCTTTTTCTCCTCTTCTCTTCACCTTTTTTCTGCAAAAAAAAATTCAAAACAAAATTAAAATGCAAAAAATAAAATGAAAATGCCAAATATGGATTTAAAATAAAACTAATTGAATTCAATTAAATAAATAATTGAAAAGGAACTTTGAGCTTTCTATTGATGCCTGTGAGGATTTAATTGGCCAAGGATATTATTGACGAATAAATCTTCACTCAGAAAAGGCTTAGACAAATGAGAATGCAGAGAATAAAACTCTGAAAATTGATTTTGTTTAAAAATTCAGAGCTTTATATTATGCCTAATTTTATACTCAATAAATGATCAAATCTATTAATGAAACCTCTTGAGAAATGTTCTCATGATTTTATCTTTCTAATGAGCCATCTTGGGCCTCATTCGGCCAAATAAAACTCCATTTATGAGCTTCCAAAGTTGGAGTATAAAAATTGCCAAAATTCTAGAAATTCTACTACCTTAAATAAAAAAATAAAAATAAAAAATTGTTATTATTATATTATATAATTTCGGCATTTTGGGATAATTTCGGGATTTCGACATTTCAGGATTAAGGAAAAATTGATATTTACAATGAATTTTAATTGGAAAAATGAAATATTATACATTTTTTTAACTCTAACAACAAAAATGATCAAACTTCAAAGGAGGGTCATTTACAAACCGGTTGATCAAATGGGGTGAAACAAGTATCGATGGAAAGCTTGCTAAAAAACTGAATTCAATGAAACAATCAAAATGGAAATCTGATCAAAATGAAAAAATGACAAAATTGCAGGATGATTATCTTAATGAAAATCATAAAAAGTGTTTAGCCAAAAATTAATTGAAAGGGTCCCCATTATTTTGAAGTAACTATTTCAAAAATGGGGGTTGTTAGATTTTCCCTACAACATAACCTAGAAACATGAGATATTTAGTTTTTTTTTAATCATTTTATATTTTTGTGAAATTATAATTAAATAAAAAAACATATTTTTAAGTCATTTTATATTTTCACAATATCTATTTTTATTATTGTTATTTGATTCATGACCTGCCAATAAAAAATAATAAGATTATAAAATCATTATTCATGATGTTGGTCCATATCCTATTTCATAACAACACCAAAATATAAATTGAATTACAATGAATTTTAATTGGAAAAATGAAATATTATACATTTTTTTAACTCTGACAACAAAAATGATCAAACTTCAAATGAGGGTCATTTACAAACCGGTTGATCAAATGGGGTGAAACAAGTATCGATGGAAAGCTTGCTAAAAAACCGAATTCAGTGAAACAATCAAAATGGAAATCTGATTAAAATGAAAAATTACAAAATTGCAGGATGATTATCTTAATGAAAATCATAAAAAGTGTTTAGCCAAAAATTAATTGAAAGGGTCCCCACTATTTGAAGTAACTATTTAAAAAATGGGGGTTGTTGGATTTTCCCTACAACATAACCTAGAAACATGAGATATTTAGTTTTTTCTTTAATCATTTTATATTTTTATGAAATATAAGACATTGTGAAATTATAATTAAAGAAAAAAACATATTTTTAAGTCATTTTATATTTTCACAATATCTATTTTTATTATTGTTATTTGATTCACGACCTACCAATAAAAAATAAGAAGTTTATAAAATCATTATTCATGATGTTGGTCCATATCCTATTTCATAACAACACTGAAATATAAATTGAAGCTTTTAGATTATTAAATATTAATTTATTTTTTATAATTTTATTAATTTTTATCCATAATAAAATTTGTTATAAATAATTAAAAATGTTTAAATTATATTTAAATTATAATTAAAACATAAATCCATTTATATTTTAAAAATAATTAAAATAGCAATTTATGTGCATATTGACTATTAATAGTTTGGCGTTGATTATGAAAATCTCAAATGTTTGATTTTGTAAATCATTAAATTATTATTTTTAATTAAAAAAATTTATTACTTTGTGATTGGATTAAAATTTTGGGTGCCTTGTTTCATCTATTTTGACATGTGTGACCATCACATATGACATTTTTTCACCGAGACAATTTGCTAAATTTCATGGGATCATGGTTGACATCTTGTGATTAAAATAAAATGAATCAATAATTCAATTCAATTTTTATTAATTCTCTTTGTCTTCACTAATTTTAAATACGAACATAACATATTATTAATATAATTGTGTTGAGTTTACATATTTTTATTATTTCGAAACATTAGTGTTAAAAAATCAAATAAAAAAAGTATCCTAATTAAAAATATATATATTATTTATTTAAATCAAATTAGTGGATATCACTTTTGACTAAAGTTAGATTAGAGAAAGTATATATATATATATACTTTCTCTAATCTAACTTTAATCAAAAGTGATATCCACTAATTTGATTTAAATTATATATATATATATATATATATATATATATATATATATATATATATATTCGCTATTATTATATTATTTATATATATTATATTATATTAAAATAATATAAATAATATTATATTATATTATTACATATAATAATCTAATAATAACATAAATTATCCATTTCCGGATGCGGATGTCTAACTGGTATGACAGGACACCCGTCCCTGGCCATCTCCCAAGGCACTTCGCATGGGGTGGCCATATGGCCCCCTGCGGCGCCATTAACTCAGACTTCAATTCGCATGCGATCAGCGCATTAACTCCTCAGCGCCAGCTCTTCTTCCTCCTTGGTATGCTCAGTCGGCTCATTATGGACTCATATTTGGACTCTCCAGAGCATTCCGGCTTCGCTAGCAGCTCTTTGGAACCCATTTGCAGTGTATGCCCTGTGGCTTGTGCAGAGCCCAGTGCTCGCACACACACTGGTCGCCGCTGTTCGCTGTATAGTTGTCTAGAAACTATTCCTGGGCATAATTTTTCACATAGTGCCCTCTGTCATTCCAATCTCAATTTGGAGATACCTCCTGGCTCTCTCTGTGTTCGTGTGCCTGTTCAAGCTTTCTCCCACTGCCTGGAGCCGGTTCAAGCCGCTGAGACAGCCATGCCAAGGCTCAGACATCGAATGACCTGCCGCCGAGGTGCCACTCGCGGCAGTTCTGCAAGGGAGCGGCCCTCTTCCAGTCGGCATTCTCTCGATAGTCCCTCTGGCTATGCCCACGAACAGCCGCCCGCCTCTCCTCCTCATGACGTGCCGCCGAACCCTATCTCCCCTGCCCCTGTTTCCTCTGGAAGCCATATTCTTAGGCAAACCACGCAGAGAGCGGAGCTTCACTTTGACAGTGCCTTCAATCGCCCCACCATCACTGCCTACATTACTATTACCCTACGAGAATAAGCTACTCTTCATTCTCCTCCTTGGCATGAACCCCCTCCCGCTCCTCATGTACCCCCTCTCGCTCCTCGTGAGCCCCGCCCCAGCCCTGTTGTAATGTCCTCTGCTGGTCTGGGCGAACCCCCTGTCACTGCAGCTCCCTCCCTGGGTCATCTCTCTATGCAGGTGGACGTGAATCTCTCTGACAAAGATGGAGTTCAAAAAGCTGATGCTGAAGATTCCGAGGAGCACTACGGGTGTCGCATTGAGGAGGAGCAGCCCTCTCCCATCAACACCAATTAACTCTGCTATAACTTGGTTCAGTATGGTTTTTGCACTTGATTACTTTGCAAAAAATACTGGTTTTTTGTGGTCCACAGCAGCACACTGGTCTTTTTTGTTGTCTATAGTGTTGTCTTTCTATAGTTTTCTCATGACAAATGTAATGGACACAACACCGGTTTCCCTTTACAAGGGCGGTGCAACTGTTTTTAAAGAACTGGTTTCCCACTCTGGGCAGTTCGTTATCAGGACAGAGCATGGACTTCAAGCCCGGTCTCAGGCTCCCACAGCCGAACTGAGGCAGTTTTGTAACATATTGTTTAATTAATAGAATTAGCACAATTTAGAAAAAAAAAAAAAAAAAAAATTAGACATGGGTAAAAAAAAAAAAAAAACATAAATTATCCATTTTAATTTTATATTAAATAAAGAAAATAAAAAAACGATATTAGTTTGATCCTTTTTAAATAAAGAAAATAAATTATATAATCAAATTAGTAATTATTACAATAAGGAACTACTTACTACTTTTTCAAGCTGGAAGTATGGCGAGATGTAACACCCCACAATGAATAATAAATATTCACTTCTATTAAAAACAAACTTTGCAAACTCTAGGCTAAAGAAGGACCGATATAATGTTAGACACAAATATTTATTTTATTTTTATTAAATTGACAAATTTAGGTAAATTCAGCCAAGGAATTACTAGAAGGTGAAAATGCTAAATGAGGATTTACCTATAAGACAGTTAATGGACAGTGACTCATCTCCCTAGGGATAAATATCTTAGTTGGGAAAAGAAATCAAAGAGGGTGCGAGAGGAACATGAGGGAATCAAGAAAGAGGAGAATCGAAATTATTACCTCAAACAATACGCTTATGAGGTAAGGCAAGACCCTGCCATATAGAAATTCTTGAGTTGGGTCTCGCCAGTGGAACTTATGTACAAACATGTGAGTCTATGAAATTTTTGAGCTAGAAATTATTGAGCTGGTTGGGGCCAGTGGAATTTTTGTGTAGACCTGGTTATTCTGTGTTCCAAAAAGATTGTTCTAAAAGGAAATAGGCTCAAGGGGAGCTCTGGTGGAACATGGTGCTCGATGGTTGGGAGGAGCATTTTCACCTTCTTAGTGATTTCCCATGGAAACCTAACTGACTCTGAACAGATAAGTATTTTCATGTATTTCTATAAAATTTTCTCTATAACTGAATTTTCTGTAAAAAATTTCTGGTAGATTATTTCTATGAATTTCGTTGTTGACTAGATGAAGGAACAATTAAGATCTGTTGAAATCTGTTATTCAATTAGACATTTTTTCAATAAATAAATCTATTATTTGTGCCTAAGATGGTGGCTATGTTATGTGTCTTAGTCTGAACCATGATAATACTTATTTATAATGGAATTTGACATATGTTGAGAAGCATAATGGAATTGTGTGTTTATATGCAAGTATACGTTTTGAAAATAATGATTGTAATATGCAAGGAAAAGAACCCAAGAATTATCAATAACAGTGGTAGATGGATGTGAATATTAAATGAGACTGGAACAATATTCTCAGAGGAAATTTGGGTTAGTTTTTGGAACCAACTAAATTAATAGCATCCTAGGAACAATCTCTAGTTCCAAGTGCGAATGGACTACATTAATAATATACAATAATAGTTAACCTTAGTGCAGGCAATCATTATTTTCCATAACATAGAAGTAAAACCCAATTTAAAAGGAAATATTGAAAATATATATTTATCTATATACCAGCAAAGAATTTATATATAAGTAAAAGAATCCTAGTCTCTATAGTTCGCAAGAAAGATGAAATACATAAATTACAAGAAGGAGAAACTGAGTAAGGATCTTTGCACAGTTAACAAAACATAGTTTTCATAATTTATGATGACGGAAAAAAATTCACGAGAGAACCATATAACCAAAGGAAAATTTTTGGTAGTATTAAAGAAATGTATATCTACAATTACGATTGGCATCAAAATAATTCACCATGAGATTAACTTCAGAGCCAAAATAAATCGAATTAAGAAAGCAACCATAATGAGTAACAAGATTCACATCCTGGGAACATGAACACTATAAATTTTGATTGGATTATGATTTATAATATAGCACTAGTAATATAAATATTTTTTATTCACTAAATTCAATAAAAGTATTTAAAGTAACCATAACCTCAAGTCAGACAGAGGGCAGGTTGTAGGTCATTGGAAAATGTATATAAATACATTACGGCTAATTTCCAAAGATAGGGAGAGTCTAACCCAACAAAAAACATTCATAAATTAAATATAACGAGTCAAAAATTGCTAAAATTTTCATTAATAAAATGATAACAAGGATGAGAGGTCTTATAGTCTGAAATCGAAAGAAATTACAGGAAAAGTATAACTCATCGATCAAACCCTAAGGGGTCTAAAAATTTCCATGAGTAATAACCCATTAACAATTCAAACCTTTGAAGCCTCACTAAGCCAGGGTTTGGAGCAACCCTAAGGAAGAAGTATTCTGTGAACTTCAAATGAATTTGGAAACCCTGATAGGGTTTGGTCCCTAATGGGAAATATGCATCATACAAAAGAGGTGAAAATTAACAGTGGAACCTGGATATGATCTTCCAAATTCATGATGTCCTGGAATAGTTGTGTCAAGGTTATCACCTACAAACAAGAAAAAAGGTGAGTGAAGTTAGTGCAGAATAGTTGCGGGTGTCCTCTAGAGATTAATCAACACAAAATCGATTAATAAAAGAGAGGAATTACCTATGTAAGTGCCCTGGTATACACATACTCCAACAACGCTGCCAACGGAAAATCAAACCCAACAAATGAAATTTTATAAATATAAATGACTAAAAAAGTGGTGAGAGAAGCTTAGTAAAATGACAAGATGTATAATTTAAAGAATTTTGTAGGATCCTTAACCAGTTGTGAGAGATTACCTTTCCTTTATAGAGCTTGGGAAGAAACCTTCAATGATGAAAACCCTGATAGAACCTATCGAGTCGGTGGTGTAAGGCTTGGACCAGGGTGCAACCCGTTTTAACTCCATCAAGATTTTGGAAAAAATAAATGGTAAATCTCCAGTGCGAGAATGACCTAGGGTGAATAATAAATGGCATAAAATTTAAATGATATCCTAGAACAGGTTGGACAAAATGACTAATATAAATTCTTGGTATCTGTGTTTAAATGGGAAACTTACCTAACTTAATGCACAACTGAAAATCCCATGGATGAAAAACATCTTGCAAATTGAATTTCCTTCAACTACAAAATCATGAATAGATCGAAGAAACACTGAAGGGAGAGAGATTAAGTTACCAAGTAACTCCTCCTCCCACCAGGACCCCCTAATCCCAACCCTAGGATCCCATCCATCGGATTAGCCAACGTGTGGCATCAAGACAGTACCACCAAGGCAGAATCCAACAACTGGACTTCAAGAGGGATTAAATGACCCAAATTACAAAGTCATATTGTAGTTTAGAAATTTTCTCATGTCGGAAAATAAGTTAGCAAGAACATAACTCGAAAATATAACCCTTAGGCACGATAAAATATAAAACTAAAAATGTTATAAATCACAAGTCAAATGGTAACACTATGATTATATCCTATCATGTATTAATTTATAACCCAAATACTTAGGTACTGTATAAAAGGATAAGAGCATAAATCAATACAACCATGTCTGGCATAATCTTACAATGTACACTCAGCCAAAATTGGTTTTGAAATCAAAGGATGTATGATTTGAAGTCAAATGATGTTGATGTTGGATCTCGGTAATTATAAGGTCAAAGTTAAATATATGTAAAAATAAAAAAAATTCTTGTTGATAGGTTACACCTTGGGGAATTTTACAAGTGGTAACATAGCTATGGGTTCAACTCAGAGGCTTATGGGCCAACTTGGGGTCGAAAATTTTAATAAGTTACTGATGATATTTCATAGATTCACAAAGAGATTAAGATGGTAGTAAGGGAAAAAGCACCTGTTAAATGCTTTCTCATATTCAAAAGGTGACTTAGCCTTGGTTTATGATTAATATCATGATAAGTTGGGTGCTGGTAAATTCGAACCTATGTGGCATGGTCCTTACATCATAAAACATGTATTGGAAAAAGGGGCCTATGGTGACATCGGATGCAGCTAAATACAAAAGGTAATATCAATGATAATCAAGCTGATGCAACAATGGTGTATGATTCAATGCATGTTTGAGTGCATCAAAAGAAAAATTGAGCAACTTCATCACATGTAAATAAGATGCCCTTTTTCAACATTCAAGTAAAAACTTTAGTTAGCTCAGCATAGTTCGGGATGAATCGACATAAAAAGTTTGCTTTTCCTTGTAAACATTGGAGTTGGCGCAATTTGGAAGGAGGAGGAAAATTTAGAATAGCCTCTACATTTAGTGGATCAACACAAATGGCTTCTTTTGATATGAAAAATCCGAGTAATTGACTAGATTGTACACAAAAAACATGTTTGTGAGGATTCAATTGTATATTGTAATGTCGAGGTATGATAAAGATAGCTCTTAAATCCATTGGATGATATTCCATTTTCAGTGAATGAGATTATAAATCATCCAAATAGGGTTGTACAATATGATTAATATCGTGAAAAGCATAAGACATGTCCCATTGAAAGGTGGCACTGACATTCTTTAGTCCAAATGGGAGTTTTCGATAGCAAAAAGTTCCCCATGGAAAAATGAACACGGTTTTATGCCAATCGACAAGGAGTATGTTGTCTTGGTTGTATCCAGAAAATCCATCCATGAAAGAAAATATTTCATTGACAGCACAATCGTTAATTATTTGGTCGATATAAGGGGTAGGATAGTTGTATTTGGGACAAGCCTTATTAATATCCCTATAATCGACACATAAACTAATGGTCCCTTGTTTTTTGTTAACATGAACAATATTGGAAACCCAATCATTCAATGGAACAAGATAGATAAAAAATGCTTTCAGAAGTTTTTCAACCTTAGCTTCGATAGTAGTAGCCGTTAGAGGATGCATTAGACATAATATTTGTCTAATATTTTTAGCATCCAAGTATTCATTTCATTAAAAATGATACTTGGGTCAATTCCTTGCATTTCCTCATAATACCAAGCAAAAATTTCGGGAAATTCTTGGAATAGGGCTTTGTATGTTTGAATTTATTCAAGTGAACATGAAGCACCTATGTGAATGTTCTCGATAATTCCATATTTTACTGAGATATTAATTAGGATAGTTGTATCTATATTTCCTAAAAAAAAAATTAGATTCAAATTAAATAATTGATATAGGGAATTCAGGATTATCTACGATCTTAAATGAAAATATGATAGAAAAATCATTATTTATTTTCTCAAGGTTAGGAAGAAAATATGAACGATGATGATAATTGTCCCATGGAATTTCATCCAAAGTCATAATTTCAATGATACTTTCACCTCTTGGAAAAATATTATTGAAAGGATCAGGAAATGATATTGGTTCTAGCCAAGATAATTGAGAATAATCATCAACGATCACATTCACTCGATCACTTTCAAAGGGTAGTGGTTCAGAAATGATTGAACTTCTTGATCAGATAAAATCAATGGGATTAAAGGAATCACATTTCCATACATGGTCAATTCATATTCTGAAGAAACAATCCAAGGATTTCAAGGTTATACAGTGCTTGATGAGATCGCATTGACCTGGGAAACATTAGAAGAAACTTTGGTGGAGGAAGTGCAAAAGTTCCCATCAATTATGAAGCCTTTAACAAACCGACAACAATATCTTCATAAGAAGTAATTTTTTCCCCAAAAAAGGTACACTACCTGTAGAGTTAGGGTCAGAAGTATAATAATATAACTGGCCTACTTTCACTATTCTTCCTTGATGAGGAAATAATATCATACAGAAAACTGATTAGACCACCTTATCTAGGAGGATTGTACAGGTCCAAAGTACAAGTGGCTTAAGGAGAAGTCTCAAAAATCAAAGTGTCAGAAATGTGGCAAACTCAATTTCAAGTTCAAGATTGTGTCATTATAATCGCAGTGGTGTGAATGGTTCATCAAACCGAGTTCGTGTGGAGAATTTAGAAGCAGTCAAAGTTCTAGGTTGACTTGATGAGGTGTCAGCCTTAAGGAGGCAGTATTTTTGCCAAATTTTGGTGGCCGGATTCCAGCCGGCTCCGGCCAGAATCCGGATGAAATTTTGGGATACTTAGTTTTTCTCCTTCGATCAAAATCAAGAAGTTTTAAAAGGGCTCATTATTTTTATGAAAAAACAAAACAAAACAAAACAAAATTAAAAATAGGGGTAAGCCATGACCCCCGCCCCTACCTGTACCATCATAACAAAATATATTACAAAAATAGTGGATCGGCAGCCATGACCCCCGCCCCTACCTGTACCATCATAACAAAATATATTACAAAAATAGTGGATCGGCAGCCATGACCCCGCCACCCAACCATTTTAACCAACGTATATTAAAAGGGAGGGGTGCGGACGGTCAACCCCGCTGCCTCTACCCATTACACTATAATATGGCAGAGGATTGGTAGGCGGGCTGCCCGATGCGGGTCCCCAGCCCCCAATTAATACAACTCTTTGTTTTTAAAACAATAAATCACTGTTTCGCGGGGCGGGGTTTGACTGCCTGACCTCCTCCCTCCAACTCATATCTCTAACCATTGGGCCAAGCGGCTCCCTTGGGGAGTCCCTCCAACTTATAAATATTTAAATCTTTCATTCACAAGTGCGCCTAGTCAGACCAGGAGCGGCACGAGGATTAAGGCAAGTAGAAAAACTCTGAGCCTTTCTAGGGGTAGGTGGAACCATGATTTGAGCTCAACTTTTAGAGGGTCCAAATTTTCCCAGTGTCCAAATTGGACAAAATTTATATGGATCCTACACCTCTGAGCGACAGGATTTTGATGGTGATATATGTTTCTACAACAGAGGTCTCCATTTTTCGACCACTTTTCGGCTTGGAGGTATAAGGGTGTAATTTTACATTGATTCTTGTACTTTCATTTTATTTGTCACTTAATGAAAGAGGGCCTCCCCACTGATTGAGCAAGGCCCAGAGATGTAGTCCCTCCTGGACGAACTCTGTTATCAATTTCTTGTCTTCTTTGCATGACTTTATGTGCTTCTCTCTTCTTATGTTCATGCCTTTTAAGTTTCATGGTTAAGATGAAATTTTACATGTAATTCTTTATTCCATATTGAAGCTAAATATTTTGGATCAAGTGGTATCAGATCAGGTCTTTGTAGATGTGAATTGCATGTTTGTATGCTAAACATAAATAGGCTACGAAGAGGCGATGGAAAACTAAAGTCTTTTGATCTTGAAGCAAGACGTGCGCATCGAAAAAGAAACATGGATGACGATGCTAGAAATGAGGAGGAGCTAAATTTCTGCAAAACATTCTACACAATGGAAGATCAAGTCGAGAAGTTATTCTCAAGGCTTGAGATACTAGAAAGCACAGGAGAAAATGCTCTAGAAGGACAAGGTTCAAAGCATGGAGATGATGGAGGGGATCCACCTCCTTCTCCTTCCATGAGTGGAAGTTACTCTTCTTCTTCTCACCATCATCATAGGAATTCAGGAAATGCATTTAATAAACCTTTCTTTAAATTAGATGTCAAACTTTGTCTTCCCATTTTTAATGGTGAAAGTAATGCATAAAATATTAACAACTAGATTAGGCAGATTGAAGTCTACTACAGGATTCAGTAGATCGAGGAGGACGAGACAAAGATCCAGTTGGCTTATCTTCGACTGAACGGCACCACTCTTGTCTGGTGAGAGAGAAAATTGCAAGGAAGCCAAAATTTGGGTAAACTTCTCTCCTCATGGTCCAATTTTCTTTTTGCATTGAGAAACCAATTTTACCCTTTGGGATATAAGAAAAATGTGTTAATGGAATGGCAACACCTAAGGCATGGCAGAGGTCAAAATGTACAATACTTCACTGAAGAATTTAGAAAACAAGCATTGAATTTGGGAATTCCATTAGATTCACTAGAGATTGTAACTAAGTATATTGGATCTCTACATAATTACATAAGACATTAATTATTATTGTTTGAGTCTCCTACCACTGATGAGGCCAGTGTGAAGGCCATGCATCCAGAAAGAAGGGGAATGCATGAAAAAAATGACCACCCAAAAAGAACTGCAGCAGCCAAGAGAAGGGGAGCAAAGCCCTCTTGTAGATATTGTGAGAAAGAGGGACATGACAAAGAAAGTTGTTGGAAGATGCACCCTGAGTTGAGACCTACGAGGAATGACAAAAAGGGGAAGCAGAAGACCACTAACACCGTGCAGCAAAACCAAGATTCTAAATCAGAGGAAGATGAGAAGGTCACAGCTGCATTATTTACACAAGGTAGACCAATTGACCTGTGGTGTGATTTCGGCGATTAAATGAAGCTTGCAGCCTTTGGGATTGCAACATGAGGACCCATAGACATGGGTTCTTATTCAGGCGATGAAACAAAAATTTCAGCAAACATGGTACCAAAGATGAAAAGGACACTTACTATGGTAGGGCTCTAATAACTTGACGAGATCAACCAAAGCATCCAAGCAGAGAATAATAAGCTAAGGAGGCTCCTACAGGAAGCGAAGGAAGAAAAACAAAGTTTACCACACCAGTTATAAGCTAAGGATGATGCTTTAGAAAATTTACGACATAGCCAACCCGAGGTAAAAAGAAACCCTTCAATTTCATGTACATTTCATGATGATGATTTCATTGCTTTTGAAAAACATACTACAAGAATCGAATCCAAACTACTGAAGAAAATGGGGTATCAAGGAAGTGGCCTAGGCATCAATGGCCAAGTCATCATAAACCCCATTGAAGTCTAGGAATTTTTGCGTCATGCAGGACTCGGATACACCAGAAGGAAGTTAGAGAAATCTCCAACATAGCTAGTGACCAACCAGAGACAAATGATGAAATAAATTCCTCACATTCTAGCGATAGTGAGGGTTCCATGAACACTAATTGAAGGAACACCAGGGGAAAGCACTCCAAGGCAACCTGAAAAGTTTGGAGGAAAAATAATCGTTGTAGTCGCTTCAATGAAGTGGGACAACAACAAGCCATGTGTCCAATGATCCATGCCCTGAAAGCATCAACAGAGGAGCCGAAAGGTGAAAATGTT
Organism: Pinus albicaulis; assembly: GCA_034641835.2. Taxonomy (NCBI): domain Eukaryota; kingdom Viridiplantae; phylum Streptophyta; class Pinopsida; order Pinales; family Pinaceae; genus Pinus; species Pinus albicaulis. Next base: position 660,004,794 of record CM076577.1, read on the forward strand.
AAACAAATGAATCCACCACATTCATGGTGGTCTGCTTTATTAAGTTGGTTTTTTAGAGGTAGTAGCTTGTTATGGCCACAATTGTAAATCATATGCTCCAAGTAAATGTAAGTGTGATGGTGTGTTTCCCATTACTTTGAAACGTAGCAATGATGTTTTGGACTTTTCTTATAAGTAGTTGATGTATTTTTTGTTTTTATGTAATCCTTGGCCAATGAGTGTGTGCTATAAACTCTTGGAAAGTGAGGGGTTGTTGAGTCATGTGTGGTTTGTGCATGGTTGCAAATGATGTACCAGATTTTCATGCAGGAGATTGAAAGTGTGGTTTTGAACGGACAAGCAGTGTGTTGGGTGTATTAATTCTTTTGGTGGTCCAAAAGCTCCTCAGTGGGGAGGAATGATCTAAGAGGATTGTACAGGTCCAAAGTACAAGTGGCTTAAGGAGAAGGCTCAAAAATAAAAGTGTCTAAAATGTGGCAAACTCAATTTCAAGTTGAAGATCTCATCATTTTGATCGCAGTGGTGTGAACAGTTCGTCAAAAACCGAGTTCGTATGGAGAAGCTAGAAGCAGTCAAATTTCTGGGTTGACTTGATGAGCTGGTAGCCTTAAGGAGGCAGTATTTTTTCCAAATTCTAGTGGCTGGATTCTGGCTAGCTCTAGCCATAATCTGAGCGAAATTGTGGGATACTTTGTATGTCTCCTTCGATCAAAATCGAGATGTTTTAAAAGGGATCATTATTTTTATGAAAACAAAAACAAAAAATTAAAAAAAAAAATAGGGGCGAGACATGACCCCCGCCCCTACCTGTACCATCATAACAAAATATATTACAAAAATAGTGGGTCAGTGGCCATGACCCCACTGTCTAACTATTATAACCAATGTATATTAAAAGGGAGGGGCGCGGGCTATCAACCCCGCCGCCCCTACCCATTACACTATAATATGGTGGAGGATTGGTTAGCAGGCCACCTGATGTGCCCCCCCCCCCCCCCCAATTAATACAACTCTTTGTTTTTAAAACAATAAATCATTGTTTTGAGGGTGGAGTTTGACTGCTCAACATCCTCCCTCCAACTTGGATCTCTAACCGTTGAGCCAAGCGGCTCCCTTGGGGAGTCTTCCCAACTCAAAAATGTTTAAACCTTTCATTCAAAAGTGAGCCCAGGAAGACTAGGATCGGCACGAGGATCGAGGTAGACAGTGAAACCCTGAGCCTTTCCAGGGGTGGGTAGAACCATGATTTAAGCTCAACTTTCAGAGGGACCAAATTTTCCTAGTGTCCAAATTGGACAAACTTTTTATGGATCCTACACCTCTCGGCAACAGGATTTTGATTGTGCTATCTGTTTCTGCAACAGAGGTCTCCATTTTTCGACCATGTTTCGGCTTGGAGTTATAAGGGTGTAATTTTACATTGATGCTTGTACTTTCATTTTATTTTCCACTTAATGAAAGACAGCCTCCCCACTGATTGAGCAAGGCCCGAAGATGTGGTCCCTCCTGGATGAACTTCGTTATCAAGTTCTTGTCTTCTTTGCATGACTTTATGTTCTTCTCTCTTCTTATGTTAATGCCTTTTAAATTTCATGGTTAAGATGCACTTTTACATGTAATTATTTATTCCATCGCGAAGCTAAAGATTTTGGATGATCATTGCAAACATAACATAGGTCCAACATCAACCCAATAAAATATTTTAATCATGTTGGGAATCAACAACTTCTACCTCAATTGCAATCATTTTAAATTCTAACTCTATCATAAGGATTAAAACCTCTTCCATCAAAGGATTTTAGAGTGGTAGGAGATATATTGATAGTTGGAGAACCCAGGGATTTCCAACAAGCAATAGACATAATACAAGTAGAGTCTCCTTCATCAATTACTATATGAAAACCTCGTTTGATTTTGAAAAAAACCAGTAATTGGAATGTGAGTTGATGTGGGAATCTAGGTATATGACTTTAAATATCGAAAACTATAATATTAGTGTCTTGAGGATCAATTTCTCTATAGCTGACAATATCAACTTCCTTTGTGTTGGACATTTTTGCAGCACTTCAAGTTCCGACATTGCTAAAGAGGACATTTCTAGGTCTTCAACAATGTTGTAGTTCTTAGAAGCTCTAGCATGTGGGTTAAAAGCTTACTTCCAAACAACATCTTTGGGAGGCAAATGAATCGCCATGTCAAAGTTCAGTTTCTCAATCTGTAAAGGTTCAGAAGCCTAGAGGGAATTGATGTGGAAGGTTGACTAGATGGAATACCATTGTTTCCATTTTCTATAGGCCCCTTAGATCCATAATCTTTAGATATTGTTTCTACAAAAACTTGCAAAGACATCATCATGATATCTGTCGATGTGGATGAAGGGGGTGGATTATGTGAAACCATTTTACTGTCTTGAGAAGGGAAATTATCCTTCAAAATAGATGGTGTAGGAGAACCTTTTATGTATTTACTAACCTCTGCTCGATGTGGGCACTTCATTGTATAACGATCTTCATTACAGATTAGACAAGGATAACGGGGTTTCTTTTTCTCATGAGAAGGTTCATTTTTGGTTGATTTCTCTCTTTTAGAATAATTTTTCTTTGCTTTACCTTTCCCCTTATTTTTACTTTTGGATAGTTAGTGTTTTTATAATTCTTCTTAGATGATTTATTGTTTCATCGTTGGCTAACATAACCAATTACACCATCAACTACATGAGATCATGTAGGAGTTGAATCTAGTTGATTTTAAATTGTTGGGCGAGATAGATTTGGGATCTTTTTGTACAAAGTGCCGGATTGTGTATAGATAAGGTCTAGGTAGTGGGCATGAGAAATTACTTGCTCTTCCATTGCAACACGTCCTTTATAAATATCCTCTGTAATATCAGGAAGTAACAATTTAGTGAACCATTCAGCTAATATTTGTCCTGGAATATAAACTTTTTCTAAATGATTCCTACGTCTCCATTCATGTATATGATCTAAAATGCATGTAGATTTCGATTGTTTTATTAAAGCCAAAAATTCAGTGCCAGTATCATATTGAAATGGTAGTTGAAATGTGTCAAAAATGTTGTCGCTAAATATTTGAAATTATGGAAAGAGGCACATTGTAACTCAATGTACCATTTTGTTTCTGAACCTGTTAAAGTTCGTTGGAAAAGGCGTAATCTAATAGAATCATAAATTAATGAATTCAAAGCACACCATAGATGATATGTCATAATATGATTTGATGGGTCCTCTTTGGATTTTCCTTTAAATTTTGGTATATCACTTAGCAACTAAGTAGGAATTGGCAGCCAAAATGGATAATAATAGATAGGATCATTTGTAAGTTAGGGTAAATAAGGAAAATATAAAGTTGTGATGAATGGTAACTGTCGATTGAATTCTTGTTGTGTATATTGATAACCTTGAGGATTAAGTCCAACTCCCATAGGAGGCTATTCAGGATATCCTAGAATAGCTTGAGCGGTTGGTATTTGCATTCCTCTAAGGTAACCAGGGTGATACATACCAGGCTATAGTTGAGTTGGAATTTGAAAATTATAACGAGGGTATGGTTGAATTTGGAAAGGTATATTCTGATATGTTTTACCCTTAACCATTTGACCCATTTAGTATTTCCCCTATAAAGATTGACTTTGCAAAGGTTGACCATAAAAATTTTGACTTTGAAAAGGTTGGCCTTGAAAATATTGACCTTGATACGGTGTTTAAATCATCCTTATACTAAGTTTTCTAATAGGAATATGTGTTGTAGACTGAAAAGTAGGACCATTTGATAAGTAGTTGCTTGAGGGATAGCTTGTGTAGGTTTTTGAACTGATATTTGAGGTGTAACATGTATATTCATTTGTGGTATAGCTGGAATAGGTGTTTGAGGTGTACTTAGAATTGGTTGTTGAAAATTTGTTTGAACAGTAGACTAAACAGGTGTTTGAGGACTAGCCTAGATAGTTTGGTGAATAGGTATTTGTGGAATTCCCTGGACAAATCTTTTAACAAGTGTTTTTGGAATCCCCTAGAGGGGTTCCAAATAGTATTCATTCCTGGGTAAGGAGCACCAATCAACGGTTAAGACACAAAAGGCTTATTTGGAACGATCTGAGGTACCTAACCAAAATTTGCATAATTTCTAGCAAGAGGTTATCCTATAACCGTAGGATACGATCTGACAACAGGTTTTCCTCCAGGTGGAGGATGAGATGGTTTCCCCTAGGAAAATAATAAATTCTAGTTGGAGTTACCTGAGGATTACATGTATTACTAGATATCATGTTAACATATTGGTCTGATGCCAAAGGTATTTCAGGCATGGAATTCATGCTCTGAACAGTAGATGTAGGTAAACCAGATGGCCAAGTAGAAACTTGAGGAGGAGTGGCTCCTGAAAAAGTTCCAGAAAGTGACTGGTACCCAGAAGGAATATAAGTACCACCATATAATAATGACTCTAGAGAGCTTGTATACATAGAGGTATAAGTAGGTTGACTCATACGAGTAATTTATGACATGTTTCTTCTAGGTGAAAAATAGAAAGGAGTGTGAAAATGTGTAATACCTTGACCTAAATAGTTCAAGGAGGTAAAATACCAAGGATCTGGTTGAAAAGGATCAGAAGGAAGTCTTGGAAAAACTCTTCGATTGCCAACAATAATAGGCATATGTGGTGATTCTTCCTCCTCTTCTGCAGTAATATCTTCAATACTTATAAGACCATGAGGTAAATCCTTTTTAATTATAGTTTTGCTTCGAGGT